>JAAMXV010000667.1:185563-221057 GCA_019693495.1 Axilococcus clingmanii
TGTTGAAAGCTGCAGCTGTGGTGGCAGGGAAGAAGCTTTTCATCCTTGCCATACCGGGCATAACGAGCGATGAGACAGATGAACGCACTGCAAGCACCCTGAAAGCTGCTGCCACTAACTATCGGGGCGGAGGGAAAGGTGCATTAGCTGTCTGGTCATCATGGGAGGATGGGGAGAAGGATGCTACTAGCGGCATAGTGTTGACTCACTCCTTTTCTTTGAAGGACGTTGTGTGGCATGGGCGGGGGGATTATTTTGCGAGCGTGGCACCCACAGGGAATACGGCAGCTGTTCTTGTGCATCAGCTCTCTAAATCTGTGACGCAAAACCCGTTTAGAAAGAACAAAGGCAGAGTAGTGAGGGTGTTATTTCATTCCTCAAAGCCATTCTTCTTTGTCGCAACCCAACAGCACGTTCGAATCTACAACCTGGCGAAGCAAGCACTGGCGAAGAAATTAGTCAGCGGCTCGGGTGTTATCACAACTATGGCACTTCATCCATCTGGAGATCATCTAATTGTTGGATCGGAAGATAGGAGGTTGGCATGGTTTGATCTGGACTTGTCGTCCAAACCTTACAGGGCATTGAGGCACCATACCGCTGCTGTGAGGGGTACCGCATTTCACCGATCATACCCTCTATTTGCATCGTGCTCAGATGATGGAGCCGTCCATGTTTTTCATGGGATGGTGTATGCTGATTTGATGACAAACCCCCTCATAGTTCCTGTGAAGATTCTTAGAGGGCATGATGTAGTAGACCATGTTGGAGTGAAGGATGTTGCATTTCACCCCAGGCAGCCATGGGTCTTCACAGCCGGTGCGGATGGGTGTGCTTGCTTATTTGTTAATCCTTGATTGCAAACAACGAATTTAAAATTAAAGTGACGTATGTGAAGTAAATTCTCCACGAGTATGCAAAGCTTGACCGCTTGTGCTTTATGAATGCAATGTATAGCTCCACTTTGAACGCAATTTAATGTATGGTGACAAATGACGGAAAGCGACAATCCAGGTGCTTGGGAAGAAGCATTCGATGAGACGCATCAACGTCCATACTGGTACAATAGGAAGACAGGCACCTCAACATGGGAACAACCACCAGTCGGCGATATCTTTACCAACAATGAAGGCAAGCCTGCCGCCTTTGGCTACTACTATAGAGATGCTTATGGAACCCCTAGTGGTCCATTTACACTAGATACATTACGGATTTGGAGAGATGCCTTACCCATGGACTTGCAGGTATGGCATCATGCAGCTGAGAGTGTCTCTTTAGAAGAGAGTGAGAAGAAGACCAAGGTGTGCCTTGCTGACGTGCTGGGCGACATGGTATTGCTGGAGAAATGGAGACGAGAGAACGACGACAGCTGGAGCAAAGATAACTCGACGGGGGCTTGTTGTGCACCCTCAGCGGCAGAGTATGAGAGGGAGAGAGGGGCCGAGAGAAAAGCCGTTGGTCAATCAAAAAGCGCTCTCACTGAATATGCCCAGGCAGTGCTGGCAGGTCTACCTGCAGATGATGAAGACGTATCGCTTGCCAAGATTGCATCTCAATCTGGCCAGTCTTTATCAGAAATAGCTTCAATGACTAGAGAAGAAGTAGATTACAGCATAACTGTTCATCACAGCAAAGGCCAGGGAAAGATCCAGGCCCTTACAAAGGATGAGAGCGTGTACAAGGAATTTGATAGGTGGTTGGATCCGAAACAGGTAGAGATGCAGCTATCTAAAGCATCCCAACAAAGGAAAAAGAAACGAGGAGTAAGCAGAGAAGACCTGGAACGAATAAAAGAAAGGAAATTGGAAGTGAAGAAGAAAAAGAATAGCTGGCTTTACACGTAAGATAAACGCAGGTCATTGGCCCCACCGATAGAATTTCCAAGATGACATGGCAAACGTGTCGATACAGCCACTATATACACGCTAGAATTCTCCTCAATCCTTACTCTTCATTAAATATAGTCAGTAAAAGTCGAAACTCATGATGGCCAAGTATTCAATCCTTCTTTTGATCACACTTTTCTCTGTCTGTCACGGAAGCAGGCCCGAGCCTCGAGCTCTCGTGAGTTGTGTTGCCACAGCGACATCCACTGCCACTACTTACAGCAAAGATGCAGTCTCCAAAAGTGTTTCTGAGGCATTTGCAGAGTGCAAGTCGTGCTCTGAAGAATGCAACACGCGAGTAAAGTCAAAGGCGGAGGTGCGTTTGCGTGTTTAGGGGACTGGTCCCAGGTACAAGGGGCAAGAATTTATCAACACTCGGAACGGTCGACCGTGTTTTCTTAGTGTCTCTTCTAAACGCGTAATGATGTTGCAGGCTATCTCATATGCTATTGCGAAGGCAGTCAGTGACGTTGAAGTGAGTGTAAAGGGCGGTCCTGGATGCAGTGGGCAAGCGAGCGGGACTGCCGAGGCAAGCACTGTAGCTCGTGCTGCCAGTGAAGCCTTCTCCAAAGCAGCTGCCAATGCTTGCGGCGAGAAGGCCTCTGCCAAGTCATCTTCTATAAGTGAGGTATTCGCAAGAGCCGCATCGAGCGCAAGCGCAAGCGTCAAAGCCAAGAATGGAAACGCTGAAGCCGCGGCACGCAGTGTGGCTGAACAAATCAAACCTGCAGTGGCAGAGTCTCTCAGTCTTGCTATCGCTGCTTGCAAATGCCCTGGGAACAAAAACGGGAGCGGTCCAAGTCAGAATACAGCCACCGCCTCCGCTAGTGCATCCACTTCTTCAAGCGTGAAAGTTCCTGCTTCCCGCATCAATAACAACAACAACAACAACAACAACAATAACAATGACGGAGGTGGTTTTTGGAATTTTCCCAACAACTTGGAAAGAAACTTCAACGGCTTCTTTGGCTGATAATGGTAGTACGGTGAAGCCACTCAAAAAGTGACGTCAATAAATAATATCGTGAGTCACCGTGCCTTGCTCTCTATATGCTTCCTTATATGCTTGTGTGTGTGCAAAACAGAGTTTAGCGCTCATCTTACAGTGATTTCTAATATGCCTGCATATGGTTCTGAATACTTAATCCGTTTCTGTTCCAAGAATTTTTTCACAGCGCCTGGAAGTCGGGCAGGTACCTTACCATGCTGACCAACGCCCGTAACCACCTGTAGAATCTCCCCCCTACCCCTCTTGTTCAAAATTTCTTCCAGTTTCTCTAATGCTTCTGCTACGTGAAGGCCGTGCAAATCAATGGTAGAATCCCCATCTGCATTTCTGCGAGAAAACAAATCATCAGCAGCTTGCTGATGTGCCATTTTCATCTGGTCAGCATGCCATCGCCCTTTTTCACTCAAATCTTTTGCAAGTGCCCTGTTTCCAGAAACGTATGCTTTCGTGGCCTCTTGAAAATACATGTTGCGCATGCGAGCATGATCTCGAGCACTCGACCGAAGTTGGCTGTACTCACCAGCAAGCGCAGAACCTGTTTGAAACATTTTGACTCTTGCATCGGCCTGCCAAATGGGAGGCGGGGAGTTTTGAGGTGGCTGCTGCTTCCTTGGAGGAGCGCTCCCTATTGACTGGCTGGATGATACCTTTCCAGTTGGTGGTAGATGGGATGCTGCTTTAGCCTTAGCAGCATACTGATCCCTCCAGCCGGCCATACTGTTATTAACTCCTTGCCCCCCAATTGCATTCCCATCGCCCCCCAATGTTGGAAAATCGTCCGCCGACTTTATGTCTGGGGCAGCAGCCCCAGAAAGATTGCTCTTCTGAAACTTGACAGTTGCTTGCCCAGCGAGTTCATTCTCTAGCGATTTCAAGAATGATATGGTAGCTCTTGCATCGCTCTCTTGTTCTATAAATATAGTAGTCAATGCTTCAGCTGAATAGTGAGGGAAGGACTCGCCCAGCAACTGCAGAAAGGATTCAGGTCCTTCCTCTTGGGCAGTGCGAATCATAAGGGAGACTGGGATCTGGTACACATTGCCTTCATCCTGGATACTACTACTGTCCATCGAGTGCTGGAATAACTGGATGTACAGATCCTCCTTCTCAATCTGCTTTTCAATCTGGTGTGAACTTTCATCATCTTCGGTGATGAAGTGCCTAAGCGTCGCTTCTGCATCATTGTGCTTGTCTATATAAACATCTGCTAGCTGTTCATAGGTGTATTCTGGAAATGCTATGTTCAGGAGCTCGAGAAAAGCTTGAGGGCCCTCTTCCTTTGCGACTGACAATAAAATAGTGGGTGGTACCCGATACGTCCTGTTTTCGACCTCTTCCCATTCCTTATTCACTGTGCTCTGATCTTCTTCATGCTCCCCCTCAACAACGTGTTCAATTGAATCTGAGGGCAAATCCCTGTTGCTACATTCTTCTCCACTTGGTAACCACCAATACTCCAGGAAATCTTGAGGATTCTGCAGAACATGGCGCAACTGGCTCAATCCAACACGGAACTGTGCTGAGGCATCACCTTCGACTGGCAAAAAATCTTCCAATGAAGCACACAGCTCCTCTATTGAATCATCTTCTTCAAAGGATGTTTCTATGGCCCCCGCTATGTAATTCTTCAGATCAGTGTCGAGGGAAGGTAGGTGAGCTTGGACGAAAACTGAGATGAGTTTGCTCTCCTCCTGCATGCGTGGCTATCGATACTACTTGGACTCTGGTTTACTTGTAGGTTCTATGCCATAGAGTTTATTCAACACGCTCTTTAACTTTGGACGGATGCTACTGAAGACATTGGGGTGGTTTGTTACGCTGTCCCAGTCATACAAGAGCAAATAAGCGCATGAACAACAAGTAATCACAGCGGTCCATGTCTTCACTTTTCCATTGAATATTGTTCTATCGGACATTTTGAACTTTGACTCTCATGACTTTTCAAGATTTATAGGTATGCTGACTCTCCAACATTATCCTCGAGGTTCGTGGGTTACCCGCACTGTTTTCGTGAACATTTTGCGCACATCTAGCAGCCCGCGACACGGCGCAAGATGAGCCATAGCTATGGCCCATAGGCCACTATTGGATAAGTTATCTGTAATAAAGAAAAAGTGAAAACTCGATAATTAGCTCAAATCGTGTATAAAATTTTGTTATATACAGCGTGTGTGGCATATTTTGTTCACGTTGCAATCGTACAAATCTGCCACTTTGCGATTGATAAATAGCTGGGATCTTTTGACTTATTGAAAGTGTCTTCTGAAATGCATGGGCCCCCGCTACATAAATCATTGGTCCGGACTCCGCACCCTACTCAGCTCCACCGCAGGCAGTCGTGTCGCCATACGACCACAAAGCGCGCTGCCCTCGCAGCTCCGCCCGCTGAGGTTGCTCCACCCCCACCAGACCTCAGTGCAAACATCTTTCCTGATCTTAGTCTCAAATCTTTAGATGTCAACACACCCACAGATGACTTTGACTTGGTCATTGCAGGTGCTGGGCCATCAGGCCTTGCTGTGGCAGATAGAGTCTCGGCAGCAGGGTTCAAATGCATAATAATAGATCCCAACCCCCTCGCTCCATGGATCAATAATTATGGTGTATGGTGTGACGAATTCGAGGCTTTAGGACTGGACGATTGTTTTGATACTGTCTGGCAAAAAGCAGTCGTGCATCTCGATTCCACTCCAGAAGGGGAACGTAACTTGCTCAGGCCGTATGCTCGCGTAGACCGCCCAAAACTAAAGCGGAAGTTATTAGAGAGATGCATTGCTAGAGACGTGACATTCCACCTTAGTAAAGTCGAAACTGTCAATCATGATATAGTTCCTGGTAAATCTGAGGTCGTGTGCAGTGACAGTGGCAAAACTAGGGTCTATGCCTCATTGGTGTTGGATGCGACGGGGCACAGCAGGAAATTGGTACAGTACGACAAAGAATTCAATCCTGGATATCAGGGTGCCTATGGCATAACAGCAGAGGTAGAGGCGCATCCATTTGACAATGAGGCTATGCTGTTTATGGACTGGCGTGATGACCATCTAAATGACTACCCAAGATTGAAGGAGAACAATTCGAAACTACCAACGTTTCTCTATGCCATGCCCTTCTCGCCGACAAAAGTGTTTTTAGAGGAGACATCTCTTGTTGCAAGACCCATCATCCCTTTCCCAGAGTTGAAGGAGAGGCTGACTGCCCGGTTGAAATGGCTGGGGATCACAGTGAAAGCTATAGAAGAGGAAGAATACTGTGCCATCCCCATGGGTGGCTGCTTGCCCAAGATTCCACAGAGAATATTGGGGATTGGTGGTACTGCTGGCATGGTGCATCCAAGCACTGGGTATATGGTCAGCCGGGTGTTGGGAGCAGCGCCAACGGTTGCTGATGCGATCATTGAGCAGTTGAGCTCTGTGTCGGACAAGGCCGTCAACTCTGATGTAAAGCCAATGCCCAGAACACCTCAAGAGGCAGAAGAAATGACAGCTAAGATTTGGGCAACTATGTGGCCTGTTCAGAGGTTGCGGCAGAGGGCGTTCTTCGATTTTGGTATGGAAGTTTTGTTAAAGTTAGACCTGTCAGAGACACGGGAGTTTTTCTCAGCATTCTTCTCTCTGTCAGATTTCCATTGGCAGGGATTTTTATCAGCGAGACTTGGATTTATGCAGTTGATAGGATTTGGATTGAGTCTATTTGTACAAAGCAGTAATCAGGCTCGGTTAAACCTGCTTCAAAAAGGTCTCCCTGGGCTTGTAGTTATGCTGACGAGGCTGTCCCAGACCTTTGGAAAGATGTAGGGATGTAATAATCGTTTGAAATCAATTGAGAAAACAAAATCAGTCTTTATAATGTGCGCATGAATGAATGAAAAACAAGAAAGACCATTTAATTACTTGAAAACACGTTCCCCTGTGGAAAACACGTTCCAGACCACTGTTCCGACCAAGTATAACGCAACAGCAACGCCCCATACCTCATCCCATGTGCCGTTTTGCAATATGAAGCCAGTAGCAGCAGTTCCTAACACCCCAGCCAACACCCCAGCAGTGTTTGACATGCCTAACAGCACCCCAGCATACCGCGGTCCGATGTCTTGATGATTGGAATAGAGACCAGACTGGGAGAAGGCATCCAAACCCTGTGAGGCCATCATGCACGTCACTGCCCCCGTGACTGTATGTATTCCTCCTAGCTGAGTCAAAAAGAATGCTGGTCCTAAGAATCCAATTGTCTGCATCACTTTACGAACATTTGTAACGCTCCAACCCTTTTCGACTAGAGTATCGGCAATCCAGCCCCCAACATTAGATGCGATAGCCATCGTGACCCAAGGCAAAACACTAAAGAATCCACTGGACTTCAAATCCAGCCCTAAAACTTGATTGTAATATGTAGGCATCCAAGTCAAGAGAATAAAGGTACCCCAATTATGGCAAAAGTGGCAGACTATCAGTGCCCATACTGGAGGCTTGCTCAGCAACAGTTTCCACGGTATCTGTCCAATGGGACGTTGACTGGCGGTATTTCTAGCTATATACTTCCTCTCTGCTTCACTCAATAAGGGATCCTCAGCTGGAGTAGATGCAGCCCTTTTGTTCCACCAAAGATACCACACAATGCCTACGGACCCAAATACATAGAAAACTGATGGCCACCCCAAGGCATGGATCATGTGGGGTGAGAGAGCTAGACCGAGAACGCTCCCAGTGTACATTCCTGAATAGACCAAGGCAAGGGATCGTGATCTTTCCCTCACTGGCACCCATTTCGAAAGGAGGTTGTTCATCGCAGGCATGGCAACACCCTCGCCAATACCCATGCACGCTCGTGCCGCTAGCAGCACTGGGAGACCTAATTGAGCTGCCATAGGAGTGATAACAGTGGCAAGACTCCACCAGACCACTCCAAAGCCTAGAACAACTTTACCACCGAATTTGTCGGCCCATACACCACCCAATACCTGGGTCAATAAATATCCCCAGAAGAATGATGATTGGACGAGCCCAATGGTGGTGGAGCTCCAACCATAACTTTCGGCCATGGGCAGCACTGCTATAGACATGTTGACTCTATCCATATTGCACAACATGAATGCAACGAAGCAGAGACCAACCACAGTCCATCGGCGCTTCCAACCGGTGGTGGTATCAGGGGAGCTGGCTGCTCTGGGGTAGCGATCGCCCTCATCTAATGATCCGCTTGTCAGAGGGCTTATGCCCTTGTCTACTTCACTGCGGTCAAAGAGACCAGAAAAAACTTTCAATGAGGGTGAGCTAATCTGTTGTCTTCTGACACATCGTTCTCTGGTGCAAGTGTGGGAGCAGGGCAGCAGAGTTCTACAATCGGTGGAGCGGGACGCTCTGTTAGCCAAATGAACTGTCCATAAAAGAACCCAATGCACATCAACTTACGGCATATTCCTTCCTTTGTATCTATTCGAAACGCTATGGCGACATCTATCGATAACTCTAGTGCTTGATAAAGCGCGACCAGCATCGGAGCTGGACACATAAGGCCGCATAGACATAAGGCCCTATATAAGAGCGATATTAACAATAAAGAGATCGCGCAGGATCTATCTTTGCAATAGAAAAATGAATTCAAGGACTGGCAGACCAAACTTCAATTCGACATGCACTTGGAGAGAGAGTTCATACTTAAAAGGTCCTTAATTTTCACACACATACGCCCAAAAGTGTATCAATGATTCAATTTGCGATAGTTTCGACGAATGCGTCGCTAATAGTGGGGGTGAGATCACTCTCCATTTTTTCCAGAGTATACAAAGCATAGGATTGCAATTGCCATGACGCAATATTAGGCTTTGAATCATCCTTCGATGGTAGTTATGCGTGTCTCGAACATTGCAAATCGTGGAAAGAATGTTTTGTCTTTGGGGATTGCATCTCGATTCAAAAGGACTTCGCTCTTTGCCCAAAGGAGCAATTGCAGACAGTTGGTCATAGTATTGAAAACCATTATCTCTAGAAAATTAGGGCCTCCCACCGTAGCAGCCGCAATGCAGTCTTCTCCAGAGCCAGCAACGCGCTCGAAGGACGAACGGACAGGCTGCCATTTGTGCACAATCCTTACTGCGAAGACTGTGAACGCAATGCTGGCTGAGGCTCACGAAGCAGTTGAAGCTGGGGCTGACATTGTGGAGTTGCGTATTGACTATTTGCAGAATTTCAATCCCAAAGTCGATCTTGCAACACTCAAAGAAAAGTGTCCGCTCCCAGCCATCATCACATTCCGGCCCACCTGGGAGGACCCAAATGCTGGTTACCAAGGGCCTGAAGAACCGCGGTTAGATGCTTTACTGCAGGCTGTCCTTCAAGGTTTTGCATACGTAGATATTGAACTCAAGGCAGCTGAGGGTTTTTGCAAGAAAGTACCAGCAACAAGAGCCACTAGACTCATCGTGTCCAGTCATGATTTCAAAGAAACACCTCACACAGACTCCCTGATAAGGCTCATCAGTGAGTGTCGCTCTGTCAAACATGCAGATATAGTAAAGTTTGCATGCATGGCCACAGATATCAGTGATGCTGCGAGGGTTTTGTGTGTGTTGAAACAGACAGCCAAAACTGGATGCCCCATGATTGGTCTTGCTATGGGTGAACGAGGACAGATAACGAGGCTGCTTGCCCCAAAATACGGTGGGTATCTGACATTTGGTGCTCTTTCTCCAGAGAGGGCTTCTGCACCTGGTCAACCTCCACTTGAAGAGCTTGTCAACAAATATAGACTTCATCAGCAAACAGCAGCCACAAAAGTATATGGAATCGTAGGAAATCCAGTGTCGCACAGCAAGTCACCAGCCATTCACAATGCTGCCATGGCTCTCAAAGGTTTTGATGGAGTCTATGTGCCATTGTTGGTTGATGACATGGATTCATTTTTGAAAGTCTTTTCTCAACCAGAGTTTAGCCAGGACTGGGCGGGATTCTCTGTGACGATACCTCACAAAGAAGCAGCCTTTAGAGGGGCGAGCAGTGTAGATCCTGTGGCAGCTCAGATAGGAGCTGTGAACACATTGGTCAGACAGTCTGATGGAGGATTGAAAGGGTATAACACAGACTGCTCTGCAGCAATATCAGCTATAGAAAGGGGTTTAAAAGGTGAAGACGCATCACCACTGAAAGATAAGCTTGTGGTCGTCATAGGTGCAGGAGGAGCTGGGAGAGCTCTTGCATTTGGTGCTGCATCAAAGGGAGCCTCTGTTACAGTAGCTAATAGGAACACATCTCGTGCAGAGGACCTTGTTGCGTGCCTCCCCCTGGGCAATCATAGAGCATGCAGCCTTCAGGAACTTGCTGGTTCAGTTCGAGGTGACGTTCTGATCAATACGACTTCTGTTGGGATGCACCCAAATGAAAATGAGTCCCCTGTACCAAAAGATGTACTAAAACAGTACACCCTAGTATTTGACGCTGTTTATACTCCTAGGTATACTACACTATTGAGAGATGCCCAGTCAGCAGGGTGCATCACAGTGACAGGGGACGAGATGTTTGTTGGTCAGGCTGCTGATCAGTTCAAGCACTTTACACATGGATTAGAAGCTCCAATAGAACTTATGAGAGATATAGTCCTTGGAACAACTCATTAGCACTATTGTCTTTAAAAAAAAATCTATTTGTAGCTCTTTCTGAAACACTCAGTTATCTCTGAGCCTCCAGGCTCCTTATCATAGATGCCTATCAACTTGTATTCCTCCTGTCGTGGACCCAATTCATCCCTTCTATAGACCTCCCAAGCATTGCCAAAACGGTACCTTAGTGCCCCCATAATAGGATACATACTACTCCCTCTGTACAGCAATCTAAAGTGATAGGCCGGCGGAAATGTCAACACAAAATTCTGTCGCTCTGCCCGCCCTCTCACTCCCATTATCCCACCAGATGATGGGACGTCGGTCAACTGTGGATTTACAATAATAAATGGTTTGTTTGATTCTTCAGCTGCCTCTGCCATCTCCTTCAGAAATGGTACTATAGATTGCCCAGTCATGTTCTGTGGCGAGATGAGAACGAAGGCGTCGGCGTCTTCAACTTCTTTGCCATATATATTACCAAATTTAATGGATCCTGCGCAGTCCCCCCAATCCATTTGTTTCATTATTCTCATGACTCCATTCAAAGAGAGTGGAGTTCCCTGGAATACGCCCTGACCAAGAGCTTGCTGAACACAAACTTTGACTACGCCTCCATCAGCGGCAAGAGTAGTTGCCAGTTCTCTTATAAGTTCCAGCAGGGTCCCTACTCTGTAGACATCAAAGTCAGTATTGAGTTCTGGTATCTTACACCTTATCAACATTCTGGTTTGGTTTTCTTTCAGAGCTGCTGACATCGATTTCTTAGCTTCATCGTAAAAGAACTTTCGTGTGTCCCTCGCGTGAGGGATAGTGTTCAAGTTGGTAGGCAAAGCAGTGCCTTGTACCTTCGAAGTTGTGCGACGGCGTCTCGGTAAATGATGCACTTTTGCATCATTAAAATAATGGCATGTAAAACGCATTATGCAAAAGGTATTGTATGGCAGTTGTGATCGGATGCGAGTAATCCAGTGACCGTTGTGACTCTCAGGATATAACTACTTTACATCAGATACTCGCACAGCAGTAATCTTTCACTCGGAATACCCTCATGAGTTAATTTTCTTGTCAAATGCGCCGCAATATCTCCAGGCAATCCGCTCATCAAAACTGATGCTTCTTTGGCCCTGGGACCGAGCACGCCTGCCACACCCCCCTGGCTCTCAAATATTGCGTTTTCCAGAAGATGTTCAGGGCTGGACCCATCAGCATCTTCCAAGTACAGGGGGTGAACAGACACCCCAGCTTCCCTCCACTGGTCCCATTCTACCAAGTAAGCAGCTGCAGCACGATTCTCAGCAACATAAAACACAGCCACTTTATGTGCAGTGGCATGCGCCAAGACTGGGGTCCAAGACAGCGCAGCACGTACTGGAGCTATGCCATGGCAGCCCATAGCAATTAAGAGGAGGGGACGATTCTCTTCCAAGGCGGAGTTCAATGTGACGTTGTTGCTAAATAAACTCGTGTAGCCCTTTCCCAATACTTCAGAGACTTCAAACTGAGCGCCTGGACCCAACTCTGAGAGTCTTTTATCTTCTGAGCCTTCCTTTCTTCCAACCAGAAGCTCGATGATGGATCCATCGAGCATGGCAGACTCCCGTCGTGCTTCATAAGGTGAACTCGCTAACAATCTCTTGATTATTACTGGAGAGCCCCCATTGCTGGTATCAATAAATTTTATTGCTACATATTGACCGGGTGTTTTATAACAGTCAATCCACCTGAGCGTTTCTTGAACATGCCGGACTCGTCTGCCGTCTGTCATTGGCACTCTATCCTCCACTGTAAGTCGAAGGGTTCTTATCGACCCATCAGCTGATTCTGAAGTATTTTCTATAACAGTGGCTGTTGCCCAATGATAAGGCTGTAACTCTATCTCTGAGCTAGTGTCTGCTTGAGCGTTGCGGTGTATATTCTTGGGGCGAGATGATCTTGGAAAATTATGAGGAAGATTTGAGCGACCCCAGGATGTTGATGGTTTGAGTTGCGACACCGTGTTATATTTGTTATGCGTCATTGCGACTTGGAGATTAGTATGTAAGGACTTCATGACTGCGAGCACGAATGACGCAGTTGATCAAACTACCCCGAACGCTATTTCTTTGGAGACAATTGATTTGAACTTCTATCGCCAACAATGATTTAGATTAGATGTGAACGCCTTGGGTTTCGATTTGATGGGTGCTTCAAGGCAGGTGACGCGCCCAAAAAGCTGTCATATAGGGTCTAGGCGCAAACTCGTTCATGTCATGCACCAACGCTACTTCTCAAAACAAATTAATAACGGGATCTGAGGTCTATTAAATTGATACCAGTCTTTTGCTGGACATATACCCCCTTGCTAAACTAGGGATTCGCAAACTTGACCTGTTTTTGAGAATCCTGAACTTCATAGAGACCTCGGAGGAAAGTGTAACAAAATGAAGCCAGTTTGTATAAATACGCGTTTCTCTCGCACCAAATACCTTTGTAAGTATATTGGTTAACTTTAGTTTGCCAAGCCAAGATATCACTTATCCTAACCCACCTTCGACAGCTCCTGCCCCCCTGAGAACCGGCTCTCGTCCTGCCACACACACTATTGTATGCTTTGCCAAGGGGTCAAAGGTCACCTTCTCTGTCAACAAGCATTGTGAATTTGGGCAAGTATTAAAAATCGTAGGTGCTCCCACTGAACTTGGAGGATGGAACCCAGGCTCTGCCCCTTGCTTAGGTTGGATAGAGGGTGACAATTGGACTGCGACCTTCGATTTGCCTGAGGGTCAGCATGAGTTCAAGTTGGTTGTCACTGGTTCTGACTGTGATGTCTGGGAAAACGGAGACAACAAAGTATTGTCACTCGGGGGTGATGAGACTGTTTCCGTCTCATGTGGTTGGGAGACTGCCGAACTCGCAGTCGAAGTCACATCTGCTCGACTTGATGAAGTGCCCTCAGATTACATACCTCCTCATGCAAGAATGATTCAACCTCTTCAAGCTGAGGACATTGAGTCTGTGGAGGCTGAGAAAGATGTTGCTGAGGACAGCACTGTGGCTGCCATAGAAAGTGAACAAAAAGAAGAGGAAGAAGAAGGGGATGACGCCCAAACTGCTGTCGAGCAAGAGGAGGTTATTTCAAAGATGGCTGTTGAAGAGGCACTTCCTGAGCCAGAGCCAGAGCCAGAGCCAGAACCAGAACCAGAACCAGAGCCAGAGCCAGAACCAGAACCAGAGCCAGAACTTGTTGCAGCTGCTATTTCTGAAGAGCAATCCGATCGTTCTGTGCCCCCCAGCACCACGGTGGAGGAGGTCCCAGAACCCAGGTCACCCAGCCCTCTAGTAAATGGAAAAACAGGTGGTAGTGCAGCAACGTTTGCAGCCTTGGTTGCAGTTGGAGCCTTGGCAGCAGCCGGAGTCGCTTGTTCAAAGTACACACCTACCACTCAGAACGTTGCATCTGCTGAAGTGACTGCATCCCCAGCTTCTGTGGCGATAGTGGAGAAGACTACCCCCTCTCCGACATTGTTGGCTATGATGGAAGAGCTCAAGGTTGTCTCGCAGTCTTAAAAACTGTTCATTTGATTTTTTTTCCATTAAAAGGGGGAAGTTGTACAAGTATTGTGTGTTTCGCAGGACTAACAACACAAAATCTCCCACATTTGTTTTACAGGGGGGGATGAAGGTGGTTGCACACATTACATTTCCAGCCGTCTTCCTAGCGACTGTAGAGGATGATTTGGTGGTGATTGAGGAAGATCCAACCGTTTTATTGTATGTGCAAGAAGATGAGAAAGATGATTTTATGAAAGGCCGAGGAGAAATTGTAGACAGAATGATCGAATTGAAGAATGAATTGAATGTGAAGACTGCAGCTGCAACCGCACAGCTGGAGGAAAGTTCCCCTCCGCTTTTTTTAAAGGATTTGCAAGGGGCACTAAAGAAGTTTAGAACTGCAGACTTCACCCCTTTATGGACAGTATTACGCCGAGTATTTGATGATTTAGGAGATGGATTCAAAGGTTTGGGGAAGTCTGCACTCGAATTTGACTTTGAAACTGCAAAGGTGGGCTTACAAGAGAGAGTGCAGCAAGAGCTCAATGCAAGATCCCTACCACCAGTGGCAAGAGAAAATGGCTCACCTAGCGAAGTTGCAGAACCATCGATAAAATAGTCGAATAAATAGAGAAAAAAATCGAATTTGTAAAGTAGTACTTGTTTGCTGGCTATTGCAGTTTTACGTATTTCGACAGGAAGTCAAGGTGCTTTCATCAGGATATCGCGAGTAGTCATTTTCTCTTTTTCAGCTATGCACGGGATGTCTATGCGGCACTTTGTCTCGCCAAGAACCCGGAATGGTCTTGGCTCTCCAGCAGCACTCCTCTCGACCCCTGAGCCGAAGAACTCGTCGATCATGACGGTATGCACGTTCAAACTGCCACTGCTCCTGGCCACTACCTCAGATGCAATTTTCATGGATTCCACATACTTTATTGCTGCTCCAAACGATGTTTCATTCGCCTTATGACTCGGCACGCTATCAAGAAACTGTGCCAAGTAGTAGGTGAATTGGTCTATCGTATGAGTACCCAGTTTGGCATGGCTGACATGGGCGTACGAGCTTTGACCCAGTGGACTACTTGCTATTCCCATCACATTGGGTATGTCACCTATCCTATCCCACAGAGTAGCTGCCTGACACGTATCCAACAGTAATAATAATTTTCCATATCTGCCAGCTCTATTCATTGACTCTATTCCTCCGGCAATGTCGGCAGCCAACAGCTCTTCTTTGTCATGAAACTTCAGAAACTCATCGCCTCCGTGACCTGTCAGGTACACTAATACATTTGAATCGGGGCCGCTCATAAGCCTTTTAGAAGAAGGCGTCCCAGCTGGATGCTGATCTGTCAATACCCGCAGCAAGGCATCGGGATCTGCTTCTACGCCTCTGTAGTCAACTTCTATATCTTTAGGATAGAGGTTTTTGTTGGATGGAAGATCTAAATCCACAAACACTCCACCTGGTCGTGTATTTCTAGGGTCACATGCATAGGTCTCAGCAAGCATAAGTATAATTCGTGAATCTGGTACACCGGCCTTTCGTAGTGTGTCATAGATTGCGAGGGCGTTTGTTGTGTGGCGATAGTTGAGCCAATTTCTAGAGCTGCTGACGACTACTGCCCACGTTTCCCCAGTGCCACATGTTGAATATTGTATTTGCAACGCTAAGAAGATAAATAGGACGAGCTTATAATAAATTTTCGACAAGATCATGAAGCGATCAAAGCCAGTGAAGAAACCGAGACTGATAAGTTATTTCCTTGAACAAATAGGCATATCTCACAATGAATCAGCTACATCCGATCACAATGGTAAATATCCATCAGAACTTTTGCTTGATCAAGGAGGGGTTGCAACCCATTGGTCAGTCCAAGAACGTGTCAATTGGCTGGCACCCCCATCTGATCCACCAGCGGTAGGTTACAACTACCAGCCACTAATTTCATACAGTATAGAATTTCAGCTTTACCGAATACCATAGCAGTTCATAAGTTTGCATAGACCTCTGCTGATATTTGATACGGACGTCCTAGGGACTCGAAAATAATGAAGGCAAGCCAGTCATGTGCCCTCCTCATATTCACACTCATCTCCTCATTGACGAGAGTCTATGCTGGAGCAGACGGGGCATTCGGTGCTTCGGTCTTCATCGGTGGCCCTTGGGACATAGAGCCGGATGAAACTGGCCAGAATAGATGCCAGCAGATCGTGGAGCGTGCATCAGCATACAATATTGACACTCTGCAGTTCATAGTCACATATTACTGGTAAGTGATCTTATCTCTGTTTCCTCTCCTTCTCCTCCTCCTCATATGTCCTATCTCTTCTATGTATTCTTATTTTTATCAGGTATGACAAGGGCCCTTCCAATCCTCCTTCCGGATTTGATCCCTCATGCCAAGGGACGTACTTGGAGGCATACTACTGTTATAACAGGTTCAATTCTACAGAGATCGACCATTGGTGTTACTCTAGGTACGAAGAAGGTGGTCAATTTACCTGTCCAGAGTTGACAGAGCAAGAAATACAAAAATACAAGAATGGGCTAGGAGCATGTTTCAAGACAGCCGTCGACCTTGGCTTTGACCTAACAGTGAATGCACGCGTGGACGATGGAAGGGCCCTCGGCGGATGGCGTAATACACTTGCATTTGATCCACAAAAAGAGTACAATGGGTTTAGCTATGAGACTGGCATTCTTCAACCGCTGGTTGACGTCATGCTGGAAGCGGCTGGACCCAGCACACAGCTGGCGATAACTCCTCAAGGAGAGATGGGTGCCACCGTGTTCTTGTACCCTGAGTCGTGGATTGATGTGACTACAAGCTTGAAGGCGCAGTTAGGCAGCGACTCTGAAGTTGGCCTGGGTATAAATAATTTGAAATTGTGCGGTTGCATTGGAGTACCCATCATCAATGCCTATGAATACCTTGCTACCCTCCCTACAGATTTTCCAAAGGTTGCTGATCAGTTTGATAATGCTGCAATCAGAAATCTATTTACAAATGTGGATTATGTGGCTTTATCGGCATATATCCCGCAATACAACTTGACTTTCCCACCATGTGATATGGAGGCCTTGATGGTTCGGTTGGATGAGGAGTTTAGCTACTATAACTTGACTCTGAAGGAGCTCAGTGATGAGTATGGCGTTCCCATCAGATTTCAGGAGTTTGGGGTAGGCGGCGCTAAGAACCCTTATGGTGAAGCAGCTACCACTGCTGAGGAAGCAGCTGAGTTTCCCTATTTTGGAATCAATGGCCAATTTAGCTGTGATAAAGATCCATTCAAAGGCTGTGAGTCTGGCACAAACCCCATCAAAGAATACAGGAGACATTATTTCAGGACAACAGCTGAGTGGCTTGCTCAAGGAGGGTGCAATTATACAGCTGACAAGGTGTACATTTGGAATTTAGGAAGCTGGGATGTGCTTGCCATCAGTCCGACGTCTTTTGACGGCCAGGGAAACTACTCTGATCCCGAGATTGTGAGAATTATTAACGAGCATAACTCAGAAATGGGAGTCGAAAGAACTGCTGTGCAAACACAATCAAGAGATAAGAGATAAGAATGTTATCCAACCCCAATTGCTTTTGTAACAAGAAACTGTTGGAAGGAGGCACAGTTGAGGTGGGCTCTTCGAGAGTCGCCATATCGAGGCAAGACACATTATAGCCTTCTTCTGAAGTAAATGAGGACATTAATAGACGCGAAAGTGAAGAATTTAAGTCGTCTAGGAGGGGTTTGCCTTGATCATTGCGACTGTGCCTTCGCAATGTCTGACAATTCAAGCGATCAGCGTATGCCTTTATCGCCTTTGAACTGCAGGCCATGCGACACGCGACACATCCTGAATTCAATCGACGATAAAGAGAACACTCATGGATGGACGTTCACCAATGACAACCAAACTGTTCAATGTCTACAGATCCGTCCTTTTGGCACCCTATTTAGACCTTGGTTGCCTGGAATTAATCCCGAGCATCTAGGAACGTATACTGATGAGAAGTAAGTACTACTCCAACCCCAACCTTGCACTGCCGATTTAAGTACTAAGAGGGAGCTTTGTAGGCTTGCTGCTTTGGCTCACGATGCTCTAATACTTGCACCGACCCAGGAGGCGGTTGCCCAGCCTGAGATTTTCAAGAAGAGCAAACTACACTTTCCTGCCTCTCATTACTCATCATCAAAGGTGATAAACATACTGAACCGGCTCAAAAGACTCTCAATTTATGAAAGTGCCCAGCTCCTGTGCGCTGCTGGAGGCTTCTTAGAGGACCTCAGCAAGGAGTTTGATGCGCTTCCTACTCCGCCCATCAACCTCAAATGCAGTGCCAAGAAAACAAAGAGGGCAACTTTTGGGACGAAAACAGCTCAGGGCGGCACAGTCTTAGATACAACCCCATCTGTGAGGGGCAAGAAAACCATCCAACCATCACCCCTTAAGACAACGAGATGGCGGGAGACACCTGCTCATACTTTTCTGGTCAATGTCACTCAACGAGTGATATCTCATTATGAAATAAGCATTCCATCCCATGTCAGGAACACATTTTTTGCCAGAGGAGTCGGTGCATCCAAAAGCATAGTTAATATCAAAACCAAGAAGAGTGGCTCCTTTGAGGTAGAGGTCTATACACGGCCTAACAAGTCCAGGAGCGATTCTTTCCTACGGCGCTTGCGGCCATTGCTGGAGGGCGTTCAGATCGCTGAGAATGATGTCTTGGCATTCTCAATGCTTGAAAAGCATCCAGAATGCAAGGGAAAAGACGCAATGTTCTTCATGGAGGTGTTCAAAGCACATCAACAGCAGGCGAAGAAGCATTTGGAATGGGTGGCAGATCAAGTCTTGCCAACTTCCAACAACTCCCGAAGCCTCTCCTCCTGTCCTCCTCCTCCTCCTCCTCCACCGCCTCCTTCCACAGAAGTGAAGCAGCCAGCCACCGTTCCTATGTCTAGTAAGCGCGTAAGAGCAACGTTGGCATATGCTGACTGGACCACCGAGTCCGAAGAAGAGGAGCTCTTAGCCCCAGTCACCAAGAGAACTTGTCGTCGGATAAGTGGAAAGTCCCTGCTAGAAGGGAGCTCAACTGGAAAGAAGAGAAAGCAGGAGAAAGAGGCTGATGAGACCTTCACTCCATGTTTAGCTGATAAGAGGTCCTTACAGAATAGTGCCGATGGCTCTCTCCTCAAGAGAAGGACTCGTGCCCGTCCTGCCAAAGCTCCAGATGCCTTCAGTCCTTCCCAGTTCCTAAGAACCAGGCAAAAGAAGAAGCAAGCATTCGATGAGGCCCCAAACGTGATGGAGCACAATGTGGTGAATATGAGGGGTGGCATTTTCAAAGAGCCTGCTTGCCCTTCTGGCGGCAGTCGCAGTCGTCCTCGTAAGCAGGCCCACCCCAGGTCATCTCCTCTCAGTGACACCAGTGTACCACATCCTGATTGCTCGGATTTCAATGGGGCTATGTGATTTTTTCAATCCAATCTGAATTCATTCTTACAATCTGTGTAAATCTGTCTCTTTATGGATCATTGTGCTTTTCTAGATCCAAAAAGAAGGGTGTCCTGCCGGTAGGTGGAGCTCATTCCAAATAAGTATGCCAAGGTGCCACCAAGAAAGATCAGCACCACTATGATGGCTATCCAGCCAGTTGCTCCCAATACTGTTGTTTCACCTGTTCCTTGCTCATTCTCCAGCATAATCCTGGTGGGCATTGCCGATTGTTTCCAATTCAATAAGCCAGCTGCAGTGGTGAGGTGGGAAACAACAGGAAGGTATGCAGTGACTGAGACCAAACTACCATCATGCAACAGCCCCAACTTATCTTGTATGATATCTAAAGTTGAAGCTGTTATATTGCAGGCTGCTAATCTCTTGTGTGCTGGTAGCTCCTGAAGAGCCTGTAAACCTACGAGGGTAAGGGAATACAAACGAACACCTGAGGCCTTTTTCTTGGAAGCAACCACGGCCTCTGCCAACTCAACTGCCCACAAGCGGACTTGTAGTAGCTCCAAATCTAATTCTTCTCCCCCAATTTCTATTATCCCATGGAGAGGCTGTCCTACAGGGGTATACCGACCGCCAACCCTGGAGATCATGTCTGTTAAAGTTGATTCCAGGCAGCCTTCGTCGCAGCCAACAGATCTCAGCACAAGGTGGCGACCATTGCCTACCCCAAATGCCAAAGATGCTGACAATAAATTCATTGAAGCATGCATGCTAGAATTTTGACTGGCATCATTGTGCAAAGAAGCCTTTAGCGTGCCTGAAGAGTGTTTGCCAATGCCATCCGGATTCAAGACCTGACAGAAAAAGGTCGCCACTGGACGACCAAACGAGTCCTCCCTCAGGACCTTCTCAATATTCTTCGCATTAGGTTTGATAGGAATACCTAGTAGAGTGCTTAAAATTGGCTGCACATCTTCAGGCGATAACCTTACTTCGGCATCAAGTTGTTTCACAGCCGACGTACCGTGATCCTTGAATACAATTACGGTTTCTTGCGAGCAAGAGACTACTAGTATGAGCAATGATGACAGCACAAGTAAACCTAGACGGATACTCATATCTCAAGTAGTACAAACTCCGGGATGAGATCACTAGTTACACTGTCGAGGTGTTGTATAATAGATCTGATACTCTCTGTTTACATGATTAGTTGGAATATTCGTAAAAATTGTATTCACTCTTTGGGCGAGCGGCAGTGGCTCTAATGCAGCATCGAATGCACCATACTTTTCACACCGGTATGGATGCATCCCCATCCCCGAACTGTGAGGAAGCTTTTCACTGTCGTCTCTTTTGCCAGCAAAGTCGCTGGACAAATCCACCATATCTCCGGGTTCCACATAGATTGGTCAGAAATTAAGATTTAGAAAACTGTACTTCCAATGTTTTTATGCAGCAGATCCCTTGTGAGTTTCCCAAACTGTTATACTAGAGCAAGGCCACAGTGTCCAAGGAGGCGTCATAAAAGTTTATTCACACTAATGTCACAGCCAGATAAATCGATAGAGGCAGAGAATACAGTAGAATCTGCCGCACACAAGTATAACTGGGGAGACTACAAGCGACCGCAGGCCGACTATGACGGTGATGATAGAGTGATGGAGGTGCCGATTGCCATAATACGACGTCCTCACCATTATCTCAGAGCTAATGACCAAGAAAAGATCCGTGTTTTGATGGAATCAATAGAGGAAATAGGTCAAGTAGAACCTATAGATGTTTTAGAAGTTGATGGTGCCTACTACAACTTCAATGGGTGTCACAGATTTGAGGCGTGTATGAAGTTGGGCAAGGAAACGATCAAATGCAAAGTGAGGAAAGCAACTCCTCAAGTATTAAAAATGCACATGATGTAGAATAAGGATTAGATATTTCATGTTACATCAAACCCACAACACGAATCGTAAAACAGACCAGCAAAAGCAAATGAAACTCATCTCATTGTATATCTCATCGTTGTCAAATCAAAAATCATTCAAACTAAAAAAGCAGCTATTCTTTTTTATTTTCTCATTATCATTAGCACTGAGATGAAGGAATTGGAAAGGTTTGTTTAGTATGGGAGGAGGTTGGCCTCAGATGCTGGGACAATTTTCTCCTCGACCAAGCCTCTCCAGATGGTGATGTGGTCGACTTCCTCCTGGGCAGCGAATCCGGCCCAGGCAATCATGGCAAGACGCCCGTTGTTAAGCTCCTTGGTTTGGAGGTCATAAGCCTCCTGGGGGTCCTTAGGGAAGAGACCGAGAGGGTCAAATCCAATGTTGCCTGGCTCGAAACTGTCTCTCATTTGTGCCTCAGAAGTGACCACCTCGGAAGAGTTGAGGCTTGGCTCGTTCCAGCCAATGCGAGCACGACGGAGCTCCCAAGCACCAATGGCCAGAAGAACGATCTCCCAGAACTGTGGGAAGACGCCCTCAACCTCTTGGAAGTGACGGAAAGCTGGACCGCCGATGTTACCACCGAAAAGTGGGTGGTACTCCTCAGCTACCAACCAACCGAGGGTGGCAAGCATAGCGACACGGCCGTGGGTCACCTCGGCTTCGCGGAAGCGCTTTGCCTCAGAGATGGTGAATGTTGGGGAGTCAGTGAATCCAAGAGGATCAAAGAAACCAGTTGGTGCACAAACACCTGGGAGGGACATGACGTACTCCTTGGCATTTGAGAAACCGGCACCAGTGGCCTGTGAGGGATTCCGGAGGGAAGGAGGGTGTCAGTGTGTTGACTCACCAAAAACGAAAAGTGCAATCCGAGAGAATGCCTGATCCCAAAGGCCTTGTTTCAACAATGCTAGATGTTGAAAGCTAAAGTACGGGGTTTAAAGTACCTGCCACAAGGATTGGCGGCCGCGAAAATCTCCCACGCCTTGGAAGCAATGCATTGGTTGACCCCAAGGAACTAAACATACCTTTGCCACAGTAACGCGGCGAGAGGCACCTGATGTCTTTTTAGCACTGAAGCGTGCAACAGATGGGGAAGAACCGACGACAAGCTTGGTAGCGATCATGTTGTAGTTTATAGTTGTGGTTGTAGGTAATACACTGGAGTAGCTGGAATGATCAAATCGATCAAAATGTTTACGAGACAATGAATATGAAGCTTTTGTAAAGAATGTGCGTTTGATGCACATCGTACGATGCTTTAACTGATGAACGTGTGGCCATTTTTCGTCGCCACTGCGCTGGAGCTTCCTACACAGCACAGCATAGTTAGTAAGAAAGGACGGAAGCACGTCCCTGATGGTGTCGAGGTACTTCTACCCTCCTGTGTTTACAGTATGGTGTACTATTTACCTTATGTTCATTTCAGACATTCATTTCTTGCTCTTCTGCATCCAAGGCAGTTTTATTCCCCACAGCGTATCACGTTCATTATTTTCCTCGTCCTTCTCTGTGGCTGCGCTCACGACACCAAGAGCATTGCTGGTTTGTGCCAACCTGGCCCCACCATATGCCCCACTAGCTCCAGTAGCATCATCAAGACCGCCCTCACCTTTAGGCCCTCCCTGTACTCTAGGAATGCCTATTCTACCCCTATTCCATTCGTAGAGAACCATACCAGGAGGTTGCTCCAAGTGATTTTGGATACCAACCATAAAGTCCTTAAACTCCTCTGTGGTGTTGTGTCGCCCCAAATGAACATTGCTCTCGTATAACTCCATGAAATGGAAGGTGTTCCCTTCGAAATCGTCCTGAGAGAACTCAAAAGCAAGTATCCCAGAAGAGCGGTCTGAGGTCTGTCTAGTCTTTGAAAAATCAGCGATTTTCCTACACATTTGCTCGACTGTTTGCTCTTTGCCCGATTTTGCAATAAAGGTTTTACTGCACAGAATGTTTTTGGACTTGGGCCTCTGTTGAGCGGCTGTAATGCGAAGGCAAATCCTCGTCGAAGGTTTAGATTTAGTATTAAATTTACTAAGATGTGACATTTTGGAAGTTTGGACCCTGCAATCCGCCATATACACGTTCATTTTCTTAAGGGTTGCAATCGAATCCCAGCGACAAAACAAAACGGTGACGCCGCACAAAAGTTTCAATAATCGTTTTAAGCGGAATTTGGGCAAATTTTCGAATCGAATGTTTACAAAATATAATGGTATCTTTACCAGTCAGCTATTCCTTTTGGATAAGGAGCATCCTGCTGCTGTGTTGAGCCAAGTGTGTGCAGGCTGGTTGGCGGTCCATCTAACCAACTATTTGTCACTGGAGAGGTGGGACCTCCTGTGCGTTTCACTCCAAACCCGCCCATGGGTCCAATGTCCATATCTCCATTCAAGGGTCCTTGGTGATACGGCCCTGGTTGGGGGGTAGCAATCTGTGACCCAGGTCCTAGCATGCCCGGGTGATGATGCAGGTGATGGCCTGACATGTTTTGAGAGATCTGCATCTTGAAATTGGCAAACTCGTCTTTTAAGGCTATAAGCTCACGTGCAGTTGTCATTGCAGCTGCCCTCAGGCTGGCACTCTCTCTGTGTATCTCATCAATACTGAGCATGACCCTGGCCATCACCGAGTCTATGGCTGTGGCAATCTTGCTCTCGACTTCCCTGGCATCAATACCTAGCTTGGATAGACCATCCTGCAAGGATTGAGAGGCATCTTCGCTTTGTTTAATCAATGGGGCGATTTGGTCTTTTAGTTGCTCAAAAAGCTGCTGCTTAATGTAATCAATATCCATTTCCAGCTTGTCATCTCCCCCAACATCCAGCTCTACTTCTCCTCCCTGTGTATTGAATTCTTCTTCTTCTTCTTCCTCTTCATCCTGCCCCTCATCAACACTGTAGCTTTCATCATTCCACCGTGATTGCTGATAATGATACTGATCTGCACTATTCTGTCTTTGGTTGGATCCAAAATGTGATCTGCTGCTACCATATTCCTCCCATGTCCTCTCGCGCAGCGTGACCAAAGGGCCCTGGACTTTGAAAAGATTCTTCCGTTTAGCAAGGAAGATTTGGGCCTTGAATGTCTCCGGCTTAAGACCCTTTCTGTTGTCGCCAAAGCAAGCCAATATATCTTGGATATGATGCTTTCTCAAATGAGCGTCAATTGAAGGCAGCGTGGCGGCACCTTGGCCTCGCACGAAAAGGTATATGGCCTGAGTTACCTTATCCCATTTGGCAAATACATAACTTGGTGCGGGCGGGGCTATGATGCCAGTGTGCTCATTATTATTGGTGTTATAAGAAGAGGTTGTCTTCTGAGATGAAGGTGTGGGTAGAAGGTCATCAGGAAGGGCTGGTAAGCCATATCCACCGACAGCAATAGCCTCCAGCGTAGGGGTCTGTGTGGTAGTATTGTTGGGGTCTTCTCTGAAAGAAGAGTATGGTGGTGTTGTGTGTGTATCTGCGAGGAGACAATATATTTGACGCCCATTCTCGCATGGGGCAAAGATGTGTGGCCGTTCATCCATGAAAGCTTTCATCCTGCCTTTCATCGATATACCTAGTTCATCAAGGCAAGCCGAGCCGAGCATTTGCATACCACATTGTCCGCCCTTCCTCTTGATATAATCGATTAAAAATGCCTCCACAACTTCTTGATGAAATTCACCCTCTGGCTCCGCAGTGCAATCTGCTCTGTCTTGCCTTATATAATCTGAAGGAGTCCTTTCCTTTCTTGTATGTGAGGATGCCAGCCTGACGACCCAAAAGTGACGGGCAACTTCGATCATTTGAAACTTTGGGCATGTTTCAATGAGACGTTTTAATGGGACGTCTGGAGTGAGTCTTCTTGCTCTTAAGAACAAAGCTACTTTGCTTAAAGTCTCCACATTATTTGGTCGCTTGCGAAGATAATCAGCGACTGCATTAATAATGTGGAGTGAATCTCGAGACTCAGGTGTGGTGTCGGAGAGCCCTGGAGGATGTGCCATAGATTCTGGAAAAGAAGTTTCGCTCGTGGTCTTGTTGTGCCGGATATTTGGCTCCATCATGGATTTAAGGACCAATTTATCAATTTCCTTGCTTAAACCCAGACGTGGCCTTGTCTCCTCATGTCTGTGATGAAAACGGTGTGAAGTAAGCCCTAAAATTTCCTTGGTACCATCATTTTGTACGTCCCAAGATCATCACCGATTGAGTATCGGTAAATGTATGCGCAAGACAATATTGCAAGGTTTGCTGACATTTACTAATATGGTGGAAACACCCATGCTATATAATGCGAGAATGATGAGAATGCCAACATACTAATTGTTTGATTTTGCGTCATGAATTCTGAAGTAGTTGATTAGGGAACTGAATGTAGCGCCGGAGCTTGCATTGCCATGCGGACTACTGACTGATCTATTAGTATGAGTTCAAAGAGTGGGCAGCAATATTATTGCACGTACTGCAACGTGTGGTACGTACTCCGTGTATGTACGGTACACTTTGTTTCTATAATCGATACACGTGCTTCTTCCCTGTCCTGTAGGATGGCCAACCATGTTGCAGTCAAACTGCACCACGAACAAGGAGCCAAGCACAAAGGAAACGTGCAACGCAAGCTCTCCGACATGCGTAAAAGGGCAGATGCAGAGAGAAGGGAGCAATCTCAGAATGATACAATGATGGCGAAGATTGAAGCACAGGCTAGGAAGCAATATGCCGAAGATCAGAAGGAAGCCTTGGGTGCCTCGCCACCACCTGCTCACTATGGAGAATGGACATGGGATCCAGAGGCTGATTTGTATTACAATGCCACCCTCAGATGGTATTATGACTTGAAAAGTAAAATGTATTACGGTGGTGAGCCGAATCCTGAATGGACTGACTCGCCACCCATCCCTTTGGGAGCTCGATATGATTATGTGCCAACGTGCCTAGGCAGTGCCCCTGCATCGACAGCACCCATGACAAAGGCGCATAACAGCGTGCTTGCGCCAAGATCTGTATCTATAGGAAGTGCCATTCAAGGCAGTGCTCACCCAATGTCTGCAGTAGGGGGGTATCAAATGCCAACGACAGGACGGATAGGAGGTGCCAAAGGCGTCGGTCCCAATGTCTCTGGTACTTCCAGCGCAGCCAGGGGCACCAAGCAACTTGATAAGGAGAGTCGGAAAAGGAAAAAACGAGAAGAGAAAGAAAAATTAGAACAGTTTAAAGCCCTTCCTAAACAAGAACAAGAAGCTATAGCTGGAAGAGA
The DNA here is from genome assembly GCA_019693495.1 of Axilococcus clingmanii. Lineage (NCBI taxonomy): Eukaryota > Viridiplantae > Chlorophyta > Chlorophyceae > Chlamydomonadales > Chlorococcaceae > Axilococcus > Axilococcus clingmanii. The sequence continues at coordinate 212,229 of JAAMXV010000667.1, forward strand.
GATGGCTCGAAAACGAGTAGAAGAAAGAACAGCTGCCACCTTTGGACTGTCATAAAAATGAGTTACACTGTTGTCCACCTATTTCGCAACCTCAATGCATCATATATTTCTGTGATCTTCTCTCCATCTTCTAGTGAATCTAAATCGCGAATAATTACCATCCCTCCCGGACTCTCCATCTCCACAGACATCAGGCCAACAAACGTTGCAAGGGACTCTTTCAACTCCTCAACGCACTCTCTGGCCCTGAAATCTCTTTTTCTGACAGCATCTTCCATGGAACTAGGTGTCCAATCCCCACCAAAGAAGTCCCCCATGAATCTGTTTCCAAGAACTGCCGTAATCATCGCTGAGCCATCGTCTATGTTTACTTCTAAGTAGAATTCTTCAGCTCGGGTGATTGGATTTTTGAAATTGAGTGGGCCCTTGGGACATACTATCATGCCATATATATCTCCGGTGAGAGGAAATACTGTCTCCTGCCGTCCAAGCTTTGCCATCAACTTAGAAATGTAGGTATACGGCTGCTCATCATCAATGACCCTTTGGGTTGGCACATCTTGATTTTGACTTGATGGCAACAGGTTCCATTGAGGTTCATCCTCCTCATCCTCCTCAATCATATAGTAACCTGGGATTGTTTCAGGAACATTTAATTGTGCATAGTATTGAGCCTTATATTCGATCTTTGCTTCTTGCTGGATATCATGCAACGCCCTGGCTTCCCTGAAATCAGCATCAGCATCATCTATAGTAGCAGATGGAGGTCCGGGCTGACTCGGTTTCTTGACCGTTGTTGCATGGACAGGCGCCAATTCTAAAGGACATTTATTACTGACACCTTTGCCACTGCTGGTGCTGCTGCACCTTCGTTTGCTCACTGAGGAGCTTCTGCGTGGTTGTGGAGGCGGCGGAGCGGTGGTGGCAGGTCTATTCTCCATACCCTCGTCTTCAGGGCTTGACTCAAGGATTGCAAGTGCATTCCTCTTACAGCCTTTCTTCACCTCACAATCAGAATCTTCTAGTAGTGTGGGATCCAATAACAATGGTGCATCAACTCTGTTTCCCAATTGACTGATAGTCTCCTCGTTAGGCTTCATAGTGGCATCAGAGCAGTCCCCATCCTCCCAACTATCATCTTCTGACAAGGGAATGTTCCTTGGAATTGGAGGGGACTCTGCAATTACTGTTTTCTGCCCTTTAAATGCTTCAGACACATTACATTCTTCTAATTGCTGAGGAGCTGTGCTTTCTGGCTGTGTGTCTTCTATGATAACTACTGCATCGCTTTCCGTGGGTCCTGCCCCTCCTTGCACCTCTTCATCGCCCCTGGCAGATACCTCCTGTTCTAGGACATCTTGACTCCAAGCAGCATGCGTAAGCCGTGTTTTAGCTTCATCTGATGTAATTGGTGCGCCTCGTCTCCCAACTGCAGGGCGTCTCCATTCTTCAATGACGCGTTGGTGGGCATGCTCTAGATAGTTGACTCTGCCGCCGAGGATGATGCAATTTTGTGGGGTCAAAAAGATAACACCGCATTTGACAGGAGCATTCCATATCAGTGCCTTCACACCAGCAGGTGATAGCACAGATAAATCTTTCATAATTTTGTCTTCTACAGCTGCAACCTGAGTGATACCGTCGGTCAATAAGAGTTTGAGCTGCCTGGGAACTGGACAGCCTTGGTCGTCCCTGTCGGTATACTGATGCCGCCATGGTGCTGCAATGTTGACTATCTCATCTATTTGTAATAAATATTTTCCTTCTAACTTTTCCTCACACTGAAAGCCCATGCTTTGAACGTGTCTCGGCAAATTTGAAGCTCCGCATTGATTTAAATCGGCTAAAAGTAACTGATCGAGCAATAACTGGTTGAAAGTGGACTTATTAGAAGCTTGAAAGCAGGCTGGATGCTGTTGTTGTATAGAAACCTTTGCTTGTTGAAGCCAGGACTCCTTAATTGCTACTCCTGGCATTGGTCTCGCCATAGTGCACCTCTCTGCCTGCGGAGTACCTCTAAAACATGAAATCAATTTACTAATTTTGTAATTGATTCAAAAGAACACTATTCTAACGAAGGACAACGAGGAGTACGCTTCATAAAATTCCTGCTGTGCTGTGCTGCTCTTGGCTATTGTGATGTTTTAGCGGCATTTATCGGATACCTGAGTGCAATTACACATCATTTAACTGTAGTTTGAATCATTTAGAGGAAGCCTTGAAAGCCAAGCTGAGTCTGCTCTGACTTTTTGAGCCTTATTTAATCCCGTAAAATCCATATCATAAGCAGCGTCATACAACATTTTGCGCTGTATATTACTTAACAATGGGGAAAAAGAGTAAGAAGAATCTTGATGATGATTGGGAGAAGGACTTTGACGCTTTGGATGAGAATGGAGAATTGAAAGAACAGGCTGAAACTACTATTACAGGTAAGAATTCATCTCCTTAAAGTTTCATTAGCGCCATTTAATGTGCTTCATGTGTACAATTTCACACCTCGACGACCTCACATTGCAGCATCCAAGCCTAAGAAAGACAAGAAGAGAAAGGACAAGAAATCAAATAAGAAAGCTGCATTTGACTCTGACGATGAAGGCCCCACCCTTACAGCTCCAATGGACACAGATTTAGAAGAAGAAGAAGAAGAAGAAGACGAGGATGAATATATCAATGTGCAGGCCCCTAAAAAGAAGAAGGAGAAGGACAAGAAGAAGAAGGGTGGCGGCGGCTCTCTGTTTGCATTGCTCGATGATGCCGAGGAGCTTCAAAATGGCCAGGACATTGAACATGAGAACAAGGAAGCAGCAACAGATCCTGCACAAACATCCCTTGTTATAGCAGAAGTTCTCAGCGTCACGAACCATCCCAAAGCCGACCGTCTGTATGTCTGCAAGATCGATGATGGTGGGAGTCAGCCCCGTCAAGTGGTCACAAATTCTACAGACATAGCAGAAGGATGCCTCGTTGTCTTTGCACCTGCAGGAGTTGTCACCCCAGGAAGTGGAATAAAGATTGACAAGGCTCTTGTTAGAGGCATCGAGAGTGAAGGTATGCTGTGCTCTGCTTATGATTGCGGTTGGGCAGACGGACCCAGCAATGCTCTGGTGCTTTTAGGAGAGGAACATGGTGTTGGTGATGCCTGTCCTGAGCAGCCGCCCCAGGATGCTGTGTGGGGTCAAAAGGAAAAGTCCATGGGTTCATCTAAAGTTGAACCTGCAAGTGCTTTTGCTGCTCTTAGCCTCAATGAAGAAGCTAATGAGGATGCCATGGGAAAAGAGAAGAAGCCAAAGAAGACATCCAATCAGAAGGCAGAGATTGATTTGGATGCCCTTTTAGCAGAAGCTTCAGGTGTGCCACTGGATGTAAAGAAATCATCATCAAAAGATGAGAAGAAGAAGAAGAAGAAGCAGAAGCAGAAGGCTGAGGATGTTGATCTGGATGCTTTGCTGGCAGAAATAGATGAACCTACACCTACGCCTACACCTACACCGGAAATTCAGTCAGCAGTAGAACCACAAAAGGATGAAAAGAAAAAGAAAAAGAAAGGAAAAACTGCTGCTAAAGAAGATGATGAAGATGACTTGGATGCCATCCTAGCAGAACTTGGGATGGCAAAGGAAGAGAAAAAGATAGAGGAATCACCTGCTGGAGCTGGGAGGACTCCAGTGGTGGAGGATGAAGTTGAAGGGGATGGGGATGGGGTTGAGAAGGAGATGTCAGCAGCCGCCAAACGCAAGGCAAAAAAGAAGGCCAAGGAAAAGGCAAAGAAGGAAGGAGGTACAGGAGAGGAGGTTTCAGAAAAAGATGAAGTGCCAGAGCCCAAAAAGGGCGGTAAGAAGGTTTCAGCTGCTGTACGTCGTATGCAAGAAGCTCTAGAGGCCCAGCGTCAAGCTGAAGACGAGGCTCGGCGCGTGGCAGAGGAGCAAGCCAGGATGGAGGCTGAAGCAGAAGAGCGGCGGCTTGCTGAAGAGGCCGCCAAAAAGGAAGACGCAGCTCGACGCAAAGCAGAGAAGGAAGCGCGCCGGGAGCAGTTGAAGAAAGAAGGAAAACTTCTTACTGGCAAAGCCAAGGCAGAGGCTGAGAGATTGGCTCGAGCAAGGGAGCAGCTCCTGAAACAAGCAGGTCTGGATCCTGAAGCGTTAGTCCCCAGGAAGAAACCGATCTACGGAAGTAAGAAGAAGGGTCCGACACGCAAAAAATCAGAAGGAGAGGACACTAGTATCCCGACAGAAGATGACCTTCCGGTGGAATCAGAGCAACCAGTGCCTGTTGCTGTTGCTGATGGAGAGCATGCGCGACCAGCAGAGGAGGAAGACGAAGTTCCTGTGGATAGCTGGGAGGAGGCCGCTGACGATTGGGACGCTCTTGATGCGGATGCAATCAAGGTGCCAGGTCAAAAAGAAGACGAGTCTTCCTCCTTCTCCTCCTCCAAAGCAGTCGTGGTTGAAAAGGGAGAAGAGATGATGGCAGCCGCCAAGTCATCCTCGAATGAGGAGGAGGAAGAATCTACATCTTCGGAAGAGGAGGAGTCAGAGTCAGAGTCTGATGCGTCGAGCAGCAGTAGTGGTGAGTACTCTTCATCTGAGTACAGTACCACCTCTGAAGATGATTTGGACAATATAGAAGCCAGAGTAATGGCAGCTAGACAAAGAAGGGATGCACGCTGGAAGGCAGCTCTTAAAAACAGAGATCCAAACCAACTACGCTCCCCAATTTGCTGCATTCTGGGTCATGTCGACACTGGTAAGACTAAGATTCTGGATAACATTAGAAGGACAAACGTCCAAGATGGGGAAGCAGGCGGAATAACACAACAGATTGGAGCCACTTACATTCCCGAAGATGCGCTGAGATCCAGGACAGAGGAGCTCAGGGCTGGCCGTGCATTTGACTTGAGGTTACCCGGTCTCTTGGTCATCGACACACCTGGGCACGAGTCATTCAGTAATCTCCGTTCCAGGGGATCGGGGCTATGCGACATTGCAGTGTTGGTGGTAGATCTCATGCATGGCTTGGAACAGCAGACGATTGAATCGATCAATCTCCTGAAGATGAGGAAGACGCCTTTCATCATTGCGATGAATAAAGTTGATAGAGTGTATGGATGGAAGAGCGTTGCTCATTCTCCCATCCAGGTGGCTTTGGCCCGACAAGATGACCACGCTCAGAAAGAATTTGAGCAGCGTCTTTCCCAAGTGAGTCTTCAATTGATGGAACAGGGCTTGAATGTGTCTTTGTATTGGAAGAATAAAGACCCTCGTACTTTCGTCAATATAGTGCCCACGAGTGCTATAACTGGAGAAGGCATTCCGGATTTGCTGCAGCTTCTCGTGAAACTGACACAGTCTCTCATGGCTGAACGATTAGCTTTTGTCGATGAGCCTCAGTGCACAGTGTTGGAAGTTAAACAAGTCGAAGGGCTCGGGACGACCATCGATGCCGTCCTTGTCAATGGTGCTCTGAGAGAAGGCGATTCTATTGTCGTCTGTGGGCTCAATGGACCCATTCATACAACAATTAGAGCTCTTCTGACTCCACAGCCCTTGAGGGAGATACGAGTGAAAGGCACATACATACATCACAAAGAAATCAGAGCAGCAATGGGGGTCAAGATTGCGGCACACAATTTAGAGTCTGCTGTTGCGGGCACTCAGCTGTTGGTGCTACGACCAGATGATGATGACGTAGAGGCAGTGAAAGCGGAGGTGATGCAAGACATGGCAGATGTCTTCTCCTCTGTGGACCGTACTGGAGAAGGGGTGGCAGTTCAGGCATCCACTCTGGGCTCCTTGGAAGCTTTATTGGAGTTCCTCAGATCCCCTGGCGTTGAGATCCCGGTATCTGCCATTAACATTGGGCCTGTTCATAAGAAAGATGTCATGCGCTCTAATGTCATGATCGAAAGGAAAATGAAAAAATATGGCGTCATTTTGGCATTTGATGTCCCTGTGACAAAGGAAGCGAGGGAGATGGCTGAGGATTTGGGAGTGAAGATTTTCACTGCAGACATCATCTATCACTTATTTGATCAATTTACTGCATATCTGAAGAGAATGAAAGAGGAGGAACAAGAAGCAGCAAGGTTGGAGGCTATTTTCCCTTGTGTGCTGAGGATCATACCCAGTTGCGTCTTCAATAAAAAGGACCCTATCGTGCTGGGAGTTGAGGTAGTCGATGGCATTGCAAAAGTTGGTACGCCATTATGTGTACCGACTCAAGGAGGGATCGATTTGGGTAGAATTGCCTCTATGGAGAAAGATCATAAGGCTGTAGATACAGCAAAGAAGGGGGATTCAATAGCCATGAAAATCGATGCCACCAAACCTGAGGAGGCTGCAAGACTATATGGACGCCACTTTGACTATAGAGATGATCTTGTGAGTCGGATCAGTAGGAAAAGTATAGATGTGCTGAAAAATATGTTTAGAGATGAGTTGGGTAGAGATGATTGGAGGCTGGTGGTGAAATTGAAGAAGACTTTCAACATTGATTAGAGAGGGTGGGCGTTTAAAAGTGCACTCCTACTAGAAGTATCAGACTGTCTGCAAGATAGCTCTAGCTCGATTTGAATCGAAGAAATATCATGTCAATTTAAAAATTAACAAATATTGAAGCTTTGACAGCTTCAATTAAAAAGTTTCATCTTCCTGACCCGTGATATCTTTTAAGTGAGCGTAATTTTATTGAATTGATTCTTGCAGCCGTTTGCGATAGAGAAGAAGCTGCAGTAAACAGAATGTCTGATAACACTCAACATAGCAAAGACAATGACAAGGGCGTCTGGACTCAGGTGTTGATGACCTACAGGTACGGGCTTTAAATCGGGTGGACAAAGCTTTGATGACTGGAAGGAAGTAGGGCTGATGCTGCATTTCCTACAATTCACAGCTTTGGTTCGTGTCTGGATTAGATATGTTTGCAGGCACTTCATTTGGCCTTTTCTCACGCACTCACCTCCTTGTCCCTTCTCCTCCGTCAGTTACGTCACTGTGTGGATAGCTTTGAGCGCCTCAGTCATCTTGTACAACAAATGGGTCCTTGCATACTACGCATTTCCTTACCCAGTAGCACTGACAATGTGGCACATGTTTTTCTGCTCAGTTCTGGCAATAGGAGCAGTGAAATTGGGATATGTTGAACCAGTAGGGATGTCAAAAGAGACGTATCTGCAGGCTGTAGTACCAATTGGGTTTCTATATGCTGGCACACTGTGGTTGGGAAATGCAGCCTACCTCTATTTGAGTGTCTCCTTCATACAAATGCTGAAGGCATTGATGCCGGTGGCCGTTTTTGTTGTTGGCTGTTCCTTTGGGACTGAAAAATATAGCATACAAACTTTCAGCAACATGTTGCTCATCAGTCTGGGGGTGTGTATTGCATCTTATGGAGAGATAAACTTTGTGATTATTGGTGTCTTGCTCCAGTTACTGTCTATCGGAACAGAATCAACTCGGTTGACACTTGTTCAGATTCTGTTGCAACGGCGAGGTTTGAAGTTGAATCCTATAACCACTCTTTACTACATTGCACCCTGCTGCTTCGGATTCCTTTTGATCCCTTTTGCCTTTATTGAAGCTCCCAAGCTGTTGAATGACCCTAGTGTAGTGTACAGCCCATTCATTTTCTTCAGTAATGCTGCCTGTGCTTTTGGGCTCAATATGGCTGTATTTTTGCTCATAGGAAAAACATCGGCACTGACCATGAACATTGCAGGGGTGGTGAAAGACTGGCTTTTGATTTTCCTTTCTTACTTGCTGTACAAAGCTCCAGTGACACCACTTAATTTGTTCGGATATGCAATTGCGTTTGCTGCTGTTCTTTGGTACAACTATCAGAAGCTTCAATCCATGAAGACAACTGCCGCCCAAGCTATCAAGACGACAGAAACTTCGAAAGATGAGGAAGGAGCACCATTACTAAGTCGCCAGGAAAGTGCCCCTGGAAACGTTAACAGGAATAGAACCCCTGAGAAGAGCCAAAAATCCTAGATAATTTTTATGAAGACTGTAAGGAAGGGGTATATATATATGTAAATGTGGGTGTATGTGTGGGTGTATAGCCTAGGTTTACATGTACAATTGTGGTCTTGTATCTGTTTATTTTTGCACACCTGCCTCGGCCTTTGCCCTAAGTGACTTCAATTTCTTCTTGGCCTCATAGTATGCTGCGGATTTGACCTTACGCTTCTCTTCCAGAGCCTGTACAGCCTCGGCGTGTTTCCATCCAACTTGGCTGGCCAAATCCCCCAATTTGCAGTATCGGTGTCCGTGCTGAAGGCGCAACACCTTGAGAGCGTCTGGGACAACCATGCGCTTTACTTTGTCATAAGGGGCTGGGATACCTTCGAAAACCTTTATGCGCTCCAAAGCAGCAGCACCACGTGGGGTCTTGTGTGGAACCATACCACGAACAGTGCGCCACAGGATACGAGAGGGAGCACGGAACTTGACGGCACCTCGCTTGGGATTAGATACTGAGCGCTTTCTCAAGAATCTTTCAAACTTAGCTTTCTGTCTGACCATACCGCCTGAGATGTTAATTTCCTCACAGCGAACAGCGACTATATGCTGTCCACTAAGAGCTTGCTTTGCAATGATGCTAGCCAGACGGCCGAGCATATGCCCACGACAATCTATTACAATAGTCTGCAGTGCGAATGAGATTAGGATATGTTAAAGTATGGCCATAATTATATAGCAGGGTAGAACGCCCTCTTTTGGAAGCCAACGCCTGATGGAAATGGTGATGGCTGCTACCTCTAATCTTATAATTACCTGTGGCATTTTTATTTTCTATTTCGTAGTGTTAGATGCTTAATCCAAAAGA
>JAAMXV010000667.1:221107-238688 GCA_019693495.1 Axilococcus clingmanii
CACTGCCTCAGATCCTGGGTCAATTAATCGCCAAGCCATGCATACGGTCTTGGTTACTGAGTAGTTTTATGAAGAGACCGGAAGCAGCCTATAACGCTACTACAATTCGATTCTCTTAATTTTGTACCATTTTAAATATTTATTTGAAAACCTTGCAGAGCATTGTTCGGATCATGTGATTGGCACAGACAAATTTGACGAGGTTTCATAATGTCTGCACGAGAATCACTTGAAGATTTGAGATCAAAACTCGACAAATCAGAGACCTCTCGTGCGAAACTTCGCTCAGCACTTCAAATTTTGCAAGAACGGGCGGTCAATACAGAATTGCTTGTGCAACGTCTTCAGCAGGCAGAAGCCGACCTTGCTAAAGAGAGGGACAAGCCAGCATCATCAACAATCACCAAAGCTTCTGCTTCAAGAAAGGAATTGAATGCATTACAATCAGAGGTGGCTGATCTAAAGAAACAACTTCTTGGCAAGGATAGAATGGTGTCGAGCCTGATGGAGCAAAACGCCAATTTGACCAAAATACTTCAACGGCTTTCTGGTGTGCCAACCGCAGATCTCCCAAATCTTGAAAGTAACTATGTACCGCCTGATGAGTCTGCTGAACAACTTGAGGTGGCTGACAAGAAGACGAAGAAGCCATCGCCTCTGAATGCTGCCGCCGAGGCTGTCCGCTTTCGTGCTGTTGCCGCAAAGAAAGCTGCAGGAAGTTCAGACAAGAAGCGGTGCCCCCCTACAAATCAATTAGCTTCCTTGTCCAAGAGACTGAAACCTACTGAAATGGCAGCTCACATGTCTCTCCACGACATTTTCACCCCCATACTAGCATCCCAGATGACAGCTGGCAAGATGTCATCTATTGCGGATGCCTTGGTAAGCATGACCCCACATCCCTGTACACTCCAAGACATATACGCAGCCTTGATGGAGGAAGTGGTAGCAATGGTAGCCCCAGTTCCACAGCAGACAAGTGCTGCAATGTATGTCGATGGGTGGTTTGATGATGGTGATGCAGCTACTAATGCAGTCTTGTATGCCCCAACGTGGCTAAAGAAGAGCATCGCCAAGGGTAACGGTATCCCGTGGATCCTCGTCCTGCTACAACATGTAGATACTGTGTGTAGAGAGCGTTGCATTACAGACACATTCTCAAGTGAATTGCAAAGATACTTTGCAAAAGAGATAATAAGCAGCATGGGCAAGACTCCAAAAATGAAGAGGAGCTTGGGCGAGGAATGTGCACTTGCTGTCGTGTTCACAGCATTGTGTAGGATGACTGGGGAGATACAAAGTGTGTTGGTTTTTCTACTAGATATCGTCTACTTGTATAAAGAATCAGAGTGCAAAAGGTTAAATGCTGTAGCTGTTTTGATGACTGTACTGCAAGTATGGCCAAAGGTATTTCAACTGTGCACAGACAAGGGAGGCCATGGAGCCTGGCTGCAGCGTCTGGTGGTGGCTGTGTGCCTGGAGGAAGGGCAAAAGAGCAGGGATATACACTTGAAAACTGCTCTTCAGTCTTTGAAAGAGTTGGAGGCCGAGTTTTGGCATCTAGATAAGAAATCGGCGTCGAAATCGAGTGAGGAGTTGTGGACAAGAGTGAGGAAAAGAGTTGGTGTGTAAATTGGAGGGAAGAACACCCGTCCTAGGAACATTCCGAGAGGAGATTTTATTTACATAATCTGTCATTACCCATTAAGTCTAGCAAGTTTCAGTAGACAAGAGTGAACCCTACAGCATAACTGTGTAAAATATCGAAGCAGTTGCAGAAAAGCCGTTTACGAAACCGAATATAGGTGGGTGGACTTGCAGGTTGGCGTTGGGCCCCCTCTCTCCTCTTTCGACGTGCTACGTCAGTTAGGTTTTGTGTCAAATGTGTGTGTCATAGTTATAAACATCGATATTTGCTTGCTTGGGCATGACAGTTAGGAGCGAGGAAGGTTGGAGAGGGTGGCATCCTCGCGGGACTCTGTAGTGCAGAAATCGCTCATAATGAGTGTTCTTGCCTATTCTAAGGGAGAATGCTTCATAAAGAAAACATTTGAGACTTGTCTTTCTAACAAGGAATTATTTTATATCACTGCAGAATTACAAACAGGAGAAATGAAGGCTCTTGTAGTCGGAACTTTACTCTGTTCAGCCCTGTCGTGGATAATCCTGCTAGCAGGAGTAGCGGCTATGCAGGCTAACTGCAGCGCCGACAATCTTCTTTTTGGAGGTACTGCAGGTTACAATGGTCCTGTGGATTGCTCCAACTTTTTTGGCTATGCCTGGTGGATCACATGGTTTCAATTTGTAATGATCATTGTAGTGGCAGTTGCTTTGGCCAGTCTTGAGAGGTTCAAAGCTCTTCTCCTCGCCTTTCTGGCAATGGTGACTGTGTTGTTGATGGATACATCCAACAGCTACCTGTACTACAACAACTTGAGAGTAGCTAATGCAGGTCTCGTAGGTCTGTCTTCCCCTCGGACCGCCTCAGCTGGGGCCATCATGTCTACGATTTTCAATTTTATATTGATGATTCTGGTGGGCATATACGATGATGACACTGGAGCTGGCTTCAAGCAGGGGCCTGCCGCAGCAGCTCCACCTGTGGGAACTTCAGCTCAGGTATAGTACTCATTACATTGCATTGCATTACATTACATGGGCGATGTAGATTACATTGCTGACTATTACTCATGTGTGCTTGTTTGTTTCTGAGAAGGTGTAAAGATCAATACTAAAGCCTCCAACCCAGTAATGCTCCATGATTCTGCATGAGAACAGATGGCATTTGAACTAGAGTTAAGAGTGTAGAGAGTTGAACCATCAATGTCTACACAGGGTTTCCAAGGAAGTCGTATCTCCGTGATTAGTCTCCACTGTGCCTTTAACACGACTGGCTTTCTCTCTGCAAACACTTCTACATACTTCAACTCAATACGAGGGTCCACTAAAAATGGAGTTAACAAGCTCACATTTCTCTTCCACAACTCCCTTCCAGAAAATTGGATTGTTGGGTCTGAGAAGGAACAGTCCTCTGTGTAAATACTATCACACAGCTTTCCAGTCACAAAATATGACTTTTCAAAATCAGCTTTCAGTAACTCTACTAAAGTATCTACATCTCCTTCTGACAAGGAAGCACCCTCTGGAATTTTATTTCTGGCAGAAGTGACAGAGTCTGGGGCGATTAGGCGCAGGGTTTCAGTTGCTGCTGAGACAATGCATTGGATGACAGGGTTTGATGAGGGCTTAGTTGAAGGGACAGTGTGCGACTGATTAGATGGCTTAACTGCAAAGCAAGTGACTATTCTCCTACAGCTGGTTGTCATTTGCCTTCTGTCCTTGCCTTTTGGACTTTGCGGTGGTGCCAAAAGCCTCTGAGCATCGATGCGCCTAGCCAGGTACCTGCTGCGACTGTTGTTAGGCCCAAAATAAGTGTAGTTCCCTTGAATATGGCGTCAGCAGCCTTCATGCATACACGCCGTCTCTACCCTTCCACGCTGAAGATTCCAAGCTGCTGAGATTCAATTTCTTCGATGTGAGAAAATGTCTTGTGATTGCCCCTGCTGATGAAACACAGCTTTTCTAAAATGCCTTTTAATGTGATTTAAAAAGCAAATCTACAAATGGTGAGCTCCGATGGACAAGTTTTCAAGTCTGTGGTCCTCACTTTGTACCTTGAGGGTCCGGCATGTAGTCGTACCGACACTGCGGCCCGTCTATTTCATTTCACGACCTCCTTGACAATACAACATATACGGATTTGTAATTGCTTCTAAGGCTCCATGTCATGCTGCAGCTTATATCCTGCTACAAATGGTTATCGTCTCCTCTTTCCATCCTGGAACTTGCTCCCACCCTGAAGGCCAAAGTTGCATGGAGATGAAACTTGGACGAGAAGAGAGCTTCAGCAGCAAACCCGACAAATATGCAGGCATGTATACAGTCAATGCTTGATTGATTGCTTCCTGCTTAATAATCGACAGTGTATGTTAGCTGTGTATCAAACGAGGACATTGATTCATCTCATCAAGTGCATCAGGTTTTTGTAAGCGGTTGTAGGATTTAAAGGTTTCTTTGAATCCAATATATTGATAGCATGGAAAATATACGCAACGTTAAAATACCTCAGGGCGGAGGACCTGCAAAATTGGCTCAGATTGCCGTCATTGGTGGTGCAGCCATCTATGGTTTAACCAGTAGTATATTCAACGTAGAAGGTGGTCATAGGTAAGTGAGACATTTCAAGTACACCTCATATTCGTGTAGATTCTCCCCCCATGGATATGTTTTCACTCGCGCTGCCTCACCGACACCCTCGCAGAGCCATCGTTTTCAATAGAATTGGTGGTATCAAGGATACGGTTTATGAGGAAGGAACGCATTTCATGCTCCCATGGTTTGAACGCCCAATAATCTACGATGTCCGTGCTCGGCCAAATGTTATTACCTCAACGTCTGGCTCTAGAGACTTGCAGATGGTCAATATTGGACTCCGTGTTTTGACTCGGCCAATGCCAGAAAAGCTCCCAGAAATTTACAGAACATTAGGCACAGACTATGCGGAGAGAGTACTTCCATCTATCATTCAAGAAACCTTAAAGAGTGTTATTGCACAATACAATGCTTCTCAATTGTTGACGCAGCGTGAGATTGTATCGAGGGACATCCGTCGGATTCTGACGCAACGGGCTCATTTCTTCAATATTATGCTTGATGATGTGTCCATCACTCAGCTCACTTTCAGCCGCGAATACACTGGTGCAGTTGAAGCAAAGCAAGTTGCTCAACAGGAAGCCGAGCGTGCAAAGTTCACTGTTGAGAAGGCCACCCAAGATAAAGAAAGTGCTATCCTGAGAGCCCAGGGTGAAGCTGAGTCCGCGGTTCTCCTCGGACAGGCTATTCAACAAAACCCTGCCTTCATTACATTAAGGAAAATTGAGGCAGCCAAAGAAATAGCTGGAACTATCGGTGCATCGGCAAACAGAGTGTTCCTCTCTGCAGAGTCCCTACTCCTCAATCTCAGTGATTTGGAGACGAGTGTGTCGAAGAAAAAGTAACAAACTCTGGTCTTAAATACTATTTTTTACTCTGCAAGCATAGCTTCCGAATCAACGTTCTCCCCATCATCCATTTGAGGTCTATTGGATGAGCTCTGACCAGGTGCAAGCCTATCCTTTTTCTTCAAACCACTCACAATATCATCGATTCTCAACAGAAGGGTGGCACTCTCGATAGCCGTCTTAATGGTCTGTGATTTGACAGCATGGGGTTCCCATATGCCAGCCTCCCTCATATCTGTGATTGTCCCAGAGTTGCCTTCTAGTCCTGCTGTGCACTTGCTGCCTTCCTCAGCATGCTTGGCCCTCAGCTTTGTCAGTGTCCTGATCACATTCGCACCACAATTTTGTGCAAGAGTCCTAGGAATAACCTCCATCGCTTGCCCTACCGCTTTGTAAGGTCCCAACTCAGGTCCCTGTATTTCTCCAGCCATTGCTCTTTCAGCCAACCCTCTTGAGACAGCCATTTCAACTGCACCTCCACCAGGAACAAGTCTTGGATCAATGACGACATTCCTGGCCACCCCCATTGCGTCGTGAAGGTTTCTCTCCACTTCGTTCAGAATGTCCTTTGAGGCTCCCCTTAAAACAATGGAACACGCCTTGGGATCCTTGCAGTCCACAATGAACGTGAAGAATTCGTCTCCTATCTTTCGTACCTCAAAGAGTCCGGCCCCAGTTCCAATATCAGCCTCTCTGATTTCATCAGGTCTGTTGCAGATGGTGGCCCCACATGCACGGGCAATGCGATTGTTATCCGTCTTTCGGAGCCTTCTGATGGCTGAAATACCAGCCTTTGCAAAATGGAATGCTGCCAAATCTGAAATGCCCTTTTCAGTGATGACTAGGTCAGGTTTGAAGGCAACAATGCTACTACACGTTCTTTCGATCCATTCTTCTTCCATTTTCAACAAGGCTGCCCAATCATCTTCATTCATCATCTCAACATTCGTCTGGTTTTCACCTTTTTTATACTCCAGAGGGCAATCTAGCAGCAGTATTCTAGGGTCGCGTATCTTTCTTCGCATGCGAGCAGGCGAGACTACATCCTTTTCAAACATAACGCCTTTCAGCACTCTCGATTCCTCAATAGCACCCCCAGCTATCTTCTCAACCTTTGCATATTTTTTGATATCAATCTCTCTGTTGCCTGACTCTGCATCCATTGCTACTGTTCTTACAGCATCCAATGCCAGGGTGGCGATGAGGTCACCGAATCTGTTGGTGAATTTTGTGGCTATGCAAGAGTTCACAATCTTAAGCATTGATGCATGGTCATTCGTATCGATAGGGAATGACATGGCATCCACAATATTCAATGCGTCTTCTAGAGCACGTTTGTACCCCCTAATAATAACAGTAGGATGAATGTGCCTTTCGAGGCAGGGTTCAGCCATAGCGAGCATCTCGCCAGCAAGGATGATAACGGAGGTAGTGCCATCACCAACTTCTTCGTCCTGAGTTCTACTCAACTCAATGATGGACTTTGCTGCAGGATGAGAAACATCTAATTCTCTCAATATAGCATTTCCATCATTAGTAAGGACGATGCCTCCACTCGCATCCAGTAACATCTTGAGCATAGCCCTCGGACCAAGGGTGGTCCTCACGATATCAGCGACAGCCTGTAAGAATGGGGTGCGATCTGTTGGAGTAATTTAGAGATGCCTCTTGAGGCATTTTTTTGAGCAGGGTACGATCGGTACAAGGTCTGATCACTTTGTGTGATTGCCATCCAACCATCACATACCTTGGCTGCCATGATGTTTCCATACTGAGCTTGCTTTCCAGTATCCCTTTTGGTGTTGGCTTGCAACACAGTTACCGGGGCATGCATGTTTCTACAGACGGGATTTCTAAACTATTGAAAGTTTGACTCGATAGATTGGCGGCTTCAAAGGTCACAAAGAACTTGAAATTGGGCACACAATAATTTTGGACAGGATGAGTACAGTTCTTTGACATTGAACTTTATAGCGAAGCTTATATGTCTTAGTCTGGCTGACTGCACAGCATGCCATTCCAGACACTTGGCTTGGGGAGCCCAGCCAGCAAGATGAGGTGAATTTTTGTTAACTCTGTCAAATAACCTTCTTGCCATGTTTGATTGTTACTGTGAAGAGCATGAGCAGGCATCATCCCTTAGAAAGAGGTGCTCATGCTGATGTCAAAGAAGAGGACAGCAGTGCCCCAATCAGGGTCAATCCATCTCCAGCTTTGGGCCGGACATGGAGAAAGAATCAAGGGAGATGGCACATATACCGCGCGATGAGCCAGGAACTTATTACACGAGATTCGTTGCATAGCTTATCTCAAATATTTATCCATATCGATGAAAGGCACAATGCCCCAGGTTTGCCATCACAGGCATTCCTTGACTGGACAACAACCCGTCTCCCCTCGGTTCTCGGCTGCTCGACCAATTTCATGGCCTGGAAAAAGCAGACAGACCGTTTTAACTTCAGCTAGCTTCGCTCCTGTCAATCTCCGCGAATGTGCAAAACCACTCGCCGGTGCCTTAGCAGGCTTCGCAGCAACGGCTGCCCTTCTTTTGGTGCAGCCAGCATTTGCTGATATACAGACAGTTGCATCAGATCAAATAGTGGCTTCCGCCAAACCTTTGAAACTTTCTCAAAGAGTGAATAAAGAAAAAGTGTGGTTGGTGATAATCCTGGGGGCCTCTTCGTTGTACGGAGCAACGGTGATCCTAGAAAACAATGAGAAGTTCTTCCCAGCAATTTCAAAAGCAAATAGAGCCATGAGAGCAACAACAAAAAAGTCAGGACAGGAGGTGCCCGAAGAAGTTATAGAAGCGTATGTCAACGAAGACAGTGAAGATAGATTACAGAGAGCAGTTTTAGAGGGGCTTTCCTCCGCACGGGAACGGACTCCTGTACCACCGCCTTTGCTGACGCAATGGGGCAGTGCGGAAGCCAATAGTGATGATGAGCGATCGGAAAGAAGGCCGAAGTTTGAAATCACAGCTGATCAAATTGCTGAGAGTGAGGCACAGAGAGACAGGGCATTGGAACAAATGAGCCTTGAACAAATTGAGCGAGAGTTGCAAGCAAGGAAACAAGGAAATGAGTCAAACTAATCTTAATAAAATAGAACAATTTTAAATTTACCAAGCCCCCCCTGCAAATGAGTCTGATCCTGCTGCCATGCCTATTGCTAATGCTGCTGCCACAGCTGCAACGATCGCAGCTGGCGCATACCATCGCCTCAATCCCAGGAATGGGTGCTGAGGTGCAGCGTCGCCTCCTGCTCCTGCTAGTTGTTGTTCAACCTTTCCATCAGCATCCTTATCACTGCTCCTACGATCTCCTTGTACTGGTTGTTTTGCCACATCTATTTTCCATTTCTCAGCCTTCTCTATCCATTCTGGAAAAACTTTTGTAAATAATGGCAACCGCATATTGTAAGCAAGGGAATCAGCTGCCAATTGTTTCTTTTCAGCGGCACTTGTGCTGATAGCCCCAGTAGTACTTGCGCCTATGTCGTTCATGAAGCTCTGGAAGCCAACTAGGATTGTAGAGATACTCCAGCCTGGGTGCCAGGACTCTGGATGGAAGTCTGAAAAACTTGTGCATAACTTAGTATTTACCGCGAATCTTCCATTGGGAGTCGTAATTTGTAGAGAGGGTGGCTTGAAAGGATAGTCTGGAGAGAAAGTGAGACGTCCCCAATACACACCGCCAGCAAACGGACTATCTGGTGTTGCTGGGTTGAACTCTATCACGTAATGCCAATCGAGGAGATTATTGGGAGATGGTCGGGCCGTGATTCCAGGGATGGGATCCTGCGATAACAGTCGTCCTTGTCAAGTGACATTCCAAGGATTTCAGAGAGCAATGACTCACTTGTACAAGCTTTTTCAACTCCTTCTGTAGCCTTCGATTACATTCATTCATGACTATTGCCTTTAAAAATCACTTAATTGTGGGAGATACGTTTCAACCCCAAAGTTAAAATGACAGTTGTCCTTCGAGAAGACGCCCTGCATCCCTCTTGAGTGAGCATCATGGTACGACAACTACATGTGATGCATGCTATTATATGGCCTCTAACATCTGAAGACGATATCAAACCGTATATGAGCTCTGGTTGACAGACGCCTACTGGATGAGATTGTTCAGCTTTGAATAGAATGAGCGTCACAGCCCCTCTACTAGACGCCTCAGTCCAGCATGAAACGGTAATGAGCCAACGAATTGCTTTTAAAGGCGACAATCTAATGTATTGTCTCCCACACCGTAGGTTTCCCAACGCCCTGAACCGATCCAGGTTGAGCAGCCTGGTCCTCTCCGGGGAGCCCTGCACCAGCTTCATGAAGTCATCAAACTCTTAGACATGAGATATATTGTTATACTTGGAGTTTTATCCATATTGGAATCTCTAGTTATTTCTCAAGTGGGCAGAATCGCTGGCGCATTCTATCGTATTGCGGTCGAAGGACAACTTCAAGCTCTACCTCAGTTACTAGTGTACGCCGCATTTCTTTATACTCTTGCCACCCTGATAACCTTCTTTGCATCCTGGATGACAGGATGGTTGTCAGTTATATGGAGAGAGAGCCTAGTTACAAATTTACATTTGTTATACTGCAGCCAAGAAGGATTGACCAAAACGACTGTGAGCACAGTGGATCAGAGAATGACGCAAGATGCAGCTCTACTATGTGATGGTCTAGCTGCACTGGCAAAGAAGTTCACTGCTGCTCCATTTAGAATATTGTTTTATGGGTGGCTTGCCTACCGCTTTGTGGGCCTGTTTGGGTTGATTGGAGTTGTGACGTTCTTCTTGATTGGCCTGTGTATCCAAAAACATTTGATTCTGAAAGTATCTCGCTTAGTCTATTTGCAAGAAAATAAAGAGGGTGACTTCAGGGCTACTCATTCAAGGTTACAGGAGTTTTCGCGAGAGGCAGCGGCTTCTAGGGGCGGTGCAGCTGAGCGGGAGGCTTTGAATGATTCCTTGACACCAGTTATTGAGAATCAGCGCAGTATTGCCGCCTGGAAAGCAGCTTTGCTTGGTATAACCAGGGGCTTGGACTATCTGGGTACAGTCCTCAATTATACCATCGTTGCGCTGATGGCTGTGACTACTCATGGAAGAAAGGCCAGCGGTGGGGATGGCGGTGATGTTGCAGAATTTGTGAGCAATGCTTCTTTCTACACTTTGATGTTAGTAAACTCCCTTACGGAGCTTTTAGATGCTGCAGATCAATATTCAGCAGTTGTAGGTCTTGCAGCACGAGTAAGTCAACTCCTTGCCAGCATTCAGCAGCAGCAGCAGAGTTCTCTTGCTGTGGCAGATGGAAACATAATGCTCCGAAAAGTGTCTATAGACGGGGAAGAGCTGAGGAAGCCTGAGCTGGCTACTTTGATTCTCCCTCCTACTACCGTCATGGATTGCATGGCTGAAATTTCCATTCATCAATTCAACCCATCAGTGGGGAGCGCTCTGGTCGGTGCTGTGTTTGCAGACTGCCCCAAGCATAAGCCGCTTTTTGCAGTGATCACATTTCAATCGTTTCAAAGGAAACTCCATACATCATCATTGGGGATGATGGAAATAACAGAAGACTCCTCATATGTGAATGCACACATGGATTCCATGTACAGCACGTTTTTAGTGTGGGATAGTGCAATGCACAGATCACTCACCGACAAAGGGTTTTGGTGCGATTCTGCTGACCCCAGGACAGGATATGCATTGCATGGTCCTCCAGGTAATGCAAGATGGAGCGAGGTTGCTGCTGCACATTGCCTCCTTGGGTATGATAGAGTAGAGGGTGGCATCTGTCCTCTCATCAGGCACCCTCTCCATGGTGTTCATGTGTACCCGGCAACTCTTCTCACAGATGCCCCATTGCCTTTGCTCCTAGATGTACTGGAAGATGTGTACTCTCCTGTAGCATTAAAAAGTGCATGTCTGCCTTTATTGAAACTGGATGCTGTCACCATCAAACTTCCAAACTCAAAGGATGTGGTGAATGAGGTGTCCATAGAGGTGATGAAACATCAACATACGCTGATTATTGGTCCTAATGGGGGTGGTAAAACAACTCTATTGAGAGCTATACTCGGAGTGTATCCCTTAGAACACGGAAAGATTTTTTTTCAGGGGGGTGGACAGAGTCACGAAATGCTCTGCATACCTCAGCGCCCTATCTCCGCCCCAGGTCCTTTCTTATGGCACCAATTGGTGTACCCCTTTACTGAGCGACCCAATACTCAAGATGCCCTCTTTTTATTGCATTCCGCAGGGTTGGAGTACCTCATAGATCGTACTTCAACAAAATCAATTGATGGCTGTTTGCCAGCTGGCTATGTCTTAACCCCAGGAGAGCTGCAGAGGTTGAGCATCATACGAATTTTATATCATAAACCATCATTGGCTTTGCTTGATGAACCAGTTTCAGCAATGAGTGATATTGAGGGTCAAAAAATGTATCAGAAGCTCTTTGATGCAGGCATAACATGCTTAAGCATAGGACAACGAAGCTTGATAGATGTTCACATGAAGAATGGTGGGGCGGTATTGCAACTCGTTGATGGTGAGCTTAGGCCTCACTATTGATAGGACATTGGTGGTCGACATACGTATATATTTATGTTCTATATTATCGTAATGCAGTTTTGTATAGCTAACTGAAGAATATGTCTTGCGATTTTAATTAGGACCTGTGTCTCAATGATTTGCACCTCACTGCACCATGCTGGGTTTGCTTGCCTCTGTGAGGATAATGAGGCTCACAGATAAGACATGGGCTGCCACATTCTGCAAACCGACTTAATTGTAGTATTAAATATGGCAAATGTACTCGGACTCAAGGTAAGCTGTGGCCAATGCGTCATCATAAACTGAAAGACTGCATGCATCTACTACAGACGACAAAGTGATTCTGACCTTGTTCCGCATTTTCGACTGCAGGGGCCTCTGGCTCTTAGAACTGGAGGCTTTGCTAAGAGGTAAGATTTCCTTCACTGCATAGAGGATTGTACAAGAAGCCTAGCAATCACCGGTGGCACCCTGTGGCTGTGGTGCGATGCGCAGTATTGACCGTATACTGGTATCGCGCTTTCTGAACCGGCATGAATAAATATTTGTGGCAGTAAATAGTGTTTTGGGGGCTCATTTTAATCACTCATTGTCCTTCCACGTGCAGTGGCTCCCACCGTCGCCTTTTCCGCTCTACACTCCTTCCCAAGGCGATTGAAGTCCCAGAAATAGCCACGCCACCATCTGATTCTGAAGATGTACCATCTGTTGAGTCAGCACTAGGTGGGGGTGATGAGAGGCAAGCCCGGCGCAAGAACTATAAGAAGCGTCAACAAATCGGTCCCGCTCGCTCCATTGCCCTCAATGAGCTCGAGGTTGGCAAGAGCTACTCTGGTGCCATAGTAAACATCAAGGACTTTGGTGCATTTGTTAACATTGGATGCAGGGCTGATGGACTCGTACCAATCGGTCGAATCAAGGCAGAGTTCATCAAGAATGTTGCAGACCATGTTACCATCGGACAGGATGTTCAGGTTCGTATCGTCAGTGTCAACCCCGATAAAAATCAATGGCAAGGCACACTGCTCAGTGAGGAAGAAGAGCAGAGAATTGCGCAAGGCAGCAACAGATCGTATTCTTCTTCTTCATCTTCACCTCCCTCTTCATCATCATCATACAACGTCGACGATGTCTCAACCGATGGCCCCAAGATGGCTGCTCCACGACAAGCTCGCTCTGCAAAGCCCAGCAAGCCAAGGAGAGAAACTCCTCGGGGTCCTCCAGTGACTGTCGGTGAGCAGATGGAAGGCATCATCGAGTCAGTGACTTCCTTTGGTTGCTTTATCGACCTGGGCAGTGGACGGAAAGGCCTCCTGCACGAGAGCCAAATGTGCTTGGCTGAGGGAATGTCTTTCAATGCAGACACATTTAAGACGGGAGATGCAATCACAGTCACCATCAATTCGGTTAAGAACTCTAAAATTGACCTTACACAAAAAACGCCAGAGGAAATCGCTGCTGAGAAGGAACTTCGGGAGAAGGGACTCTCGAGTACAATTGATGTGCCAGAAGGCTCTGGGGTCATGGCAACTCTGATGGCCAGGGCTGGCATAAACGCAAGCTTGTTTGCTGCTCCAAGTGTAGAGGAGGAGAAGCCAAAGAAGACACGTGCTCCACGAAAGAAGAAGGAGGAGACTGAGGCAGCAGCCCCTGTCGTTGAGGAGGAGTCAAAAACAGAAGAAAGTGAGCCAATCAAAGCAGCAGAGGCAGCAGCACCTGTTGTTGAAGAGGAGTCAAAAAACGTGGAGGCAGCCCCTAAAAAGAAGGAGCAGGAGGCTGCCCCAGCAGCAAGTGGTGTATCTGCATCACTTGTCAAGCAACTCCGTGATGACAGCGGTGCTGGCATGATGGACTGCAAAAAGGCTCTTTCAGAGTGCAATGGTGACATTGAGAAGGCAAAAGAATTCTTGCGGAAAAAGGGCTTAGCTTCTGCCGATAAGAAGGCTGGCCGTATTGCAGCGGAAGGCGCTGTTTGGTCGTATATCCACGCTGGCAGCAGACTCGGTGTGCTTGTGGAGGTTAATTGTGAGACGGACTTTGTGGCCAGAGGTGATGTGTTCAAGGAACTAGTCAATGATATTGCCATGCAAATTGTGGCTTGTCCCGAGGTTTCAGCGGTCAACAAGGAAGATGTGCCGGCTGAAGAACTGGAAAAGGAGCGGGCCATTGAAATGCAGAAAGAGGATATCCTCTCCAAGCCAGAAAACATGCGTGCCAAGATTGTTGATGGCCGCGTTGAGAAGATAGCCAAGGCACGTGCTCTAATGGAGCAGGCATACATCAAGGACACGAGTAAGTCTGTAGCTGAGGTTGTCAAGGCTGCTGTGGCTTCCATCGGAGAAAATATTCAAATCCGTAGGTTCACGCGGTTCAATTTGGGAGAGGGCATCGAGGTAGCAGCAAAAGGTGACTTTGCTGCTGAAGTTGAGGCTCAGACAGCCAGTATGGCAGCCAAAGCGGCCGAAAAGAAGGAACAAAAGGAGGAGGAAGTTGCTGCTGAGGATGCCCCAAAGCCAGTCGCATTGACAGAGATCTCAGCTTCTGCCGTTAAGGATCTCCGTGTCAAGACTGGAGCTGGCATGATGGACTGTAAAAAGGCTCTGGCAGAATGCGGTGGAGATGTGGAAAAGGCTTCTGAATTTTTGCGCAAAAAGGGATTGGCCTCTGCAGACAAAAAGGCTGGCCGTGTGGCTGCTGAAGGTGCCGTTGGAGCCTATATCCATGCTGGCAGCAGACTCGGTGTAATTGTTGAGGTAAACTGTGAGACTGATTTTGTTGCTAGGGGAGAGGTGTTCAAAGCACTTGTTAATGATGTCGCAATGCAAATTGCCGCGTGTCCAGATGTACGTTTTGTTGCCTCCGGTGATGTACCAGCTGCAGTTTTGGAGCGGGAGCGTGCTCTTGAGATGCAGAAAGAGGATTTGGCTTCCAAACCTGAAAACATTCGTGCTCAGATTGTAGATGGTCGTGTGGCTAAAATCGGCAAGGAAATGGCTTTAATGGAGCAACAGTTCATCAAGGATACCAGCAAGACGGTCGCAGAGCACATCAAGGAGCAAATTGCAACGATTGGTGAGAACATCCAAGTCCGTCGCTTTGATAGATTTGTTTTGGGAGAAGGTGTGGAGAAGAAGGTCGTAGATTTTGCAGCTGAGGTTGCAGCTCAAACTAGTGGCCTCGCGTAAGGTGTTTTCTGATTGATTGATATATACAATTGTGGCGTTTTCTTTGGGACGATTGAGTGTTCGCCAAGGTACACACTTGATGTAGAAAGTGCAACCATTTTACATTGAAAAACATAAAGAAAAAGCTGCTATGTCTACTGTTGCATACCATTAAAGTTAAATCCCCCTCCAGAAGCCATTGGCGCTCCACCAAAGCTGTACGTGCCAGCTGCCGCATCTACCCGAGGAGCCAAATTCTCCACCTCCCCATCCTCCACGTCGTAGTAGGTCTCCAAGATATGAACGGCCTTATTATATATCTCTTCATTTGCATGGTTTTGAAGCTCTTCAATCTTATCTAGACCTTCAGCCTCATCTATCACCTTAGCAAACTGATTTTCGCCACCATGCAAATCAGCTTCGGCTTCACCTACTTTGAGAATGTTCTCTATACCCTCCAGGGCTACCGTCACAATGCGAGCATCGCTCGCCGACAATAAGTCGCACATCGGTTGTATGCAGCCCTCAGAGACTAGGTACTTTATCTGGTCAGCAGTACCACCAGAA
Organism: Axilococcus clingmanii; assembly: GCA_019693495.1. Lineage (NCBI taxonomy): Eukaryota > Viridiplantae > Chlorophyta > Chlorophyceae > Chlamydomonadales > Chlorococcaceae > Axilococcus > Axilococcus clingmanii. The sequence goes on from JAAMXV010000667.1 coordinate 236,463, forward strand.
GTGGCATTGGAGACTGCCCATGCAGCCTCTTTCTTTATATCAAACTCAGCAGAACTCAGTTGCGCAATGAGAGGAGGTAGAATGCCCGCATCGATCACCGATTGAATCTGCTCTTTTGTGCCGGCTGTAATGTTGGAGATTGTCCAGCAAGCCTCTTTCTTTATGCTTTTCTTCTGATATTGAGTTATCAAATGCAAGAGGCATGGCAAAGCACCACAATTTATTGCAATTTGTGTTTGCATATCATCACCAGTCACAATATTGCCCACCGTTCTTAACGCGGGCACCAAGACGGTGGGCGAGCTGTGCATGAGTAACTCGACCAATCTACGGACTACGCCCGCATTGATGACCTCTTGGATTTTATCATTTGTGCCATCTGATAGATAAGAAAGCGCCCAACATGCATCTGTCAGCACTTCCTCATCATTGAGATGGATGAGACGGGCCAGCGCAGGGAGCGCGATCTTCACAGCCTGGAAATCTGGCTGAGGCTTGCCACGGCAGAAATTGGAAAGAGTCCACGTTGAGTTTCTAATCATGCTCATTTTAGCATTGTCTGAGAGTTGATCCATAAGAGGAATCAGGGCACCATAGCCAATCACTAGGTCCCTGCACTTGGGAGAATCACCTGCGATGTTGCCCAAAGCCCAGACAGCCTGCTCTCTTACATCATCCACTGGTGACTGGAGCAACTGAACAAAGATAGGGACCGCCCCTGCTTCGATAACAACTTTGGTGTGGTCTGACGTTCCTGAGGCCACATTGGTGAGCGCCCAAGCTGCCTCGAATTGAAGTGTGGGAGCGTCCGCCCTTTTCAGGAACTCTACAAATCTTGGGATGACATTTTGAGATATGACTTCTGCGATTGGAGGATTTCTTTCGATGGAAAGGAGCTTACGAAACTGCATAGTGGCATCTATTTGGGTGGCTAAGTCATCAGACCAGACGCCCTGAACCATGGCAGGGAGACTTTCAAGCTTGGCTGAGCTTGACGATCCTCGGGAAGAGTCGAGGGCGTCAGCAGCAATAATAGTGCTAACCATACGCTTCTTTTGCAAGTTTTCATCGCGCCTATCTTTTCTAAGCTGTACAATATTATCCTCACGCTTTCTCCTCGCTTCATCAAGGTCGAAGCCTGCATTAAGAGATCAAAGTGTCAATTATCCGACTAGGCCAAGCCATACTCAGCAACCATATTCAAGGCTTTTCGAAGAAACAATATGGCCACTTAGGAGTCCATAACTTCTTCATCCCAGCTGAAACGGACCTTTCTTAATGCTACGGCCAGGTTTTTTACTGCTATCAGGTCTCAAGCTCATGGCTGGACTTTAATTTGCGGCTCTTCACAAAGTTGAGAAACCTTCAACGTCTAGAGAGGGCACCAGAAGCTAGCTGATCGATAATCCTTTTCAGTGTGCAACTGTGAAGAGACAAAGCCTTTTAATCAGCCTTAAGACTAGAAAGTTTATATTCAATAAATTGCACGTTTATACTACCCCCTCCTCCCGGCAGAGGCTTAATGGCGACCTATTCTGTTGCAACACCGCCGGTTTGAGCCCTTGATGAAATTTCCGATCTCCATCAATATCTCTGCGGCTCTACAGACGATCCTCCTGATACTCTAGTACATTGCATTCAGAACTGTCATGTTTTGTCACACGAAAACCAGTCTTAGCCAGCTAGAACTGGTCTATACATACAATCCTGGAGTCCAGCATTGAGGTGATTGGTGGTCTTCGCCTCAAACCTGAGTGTTGATGGTGCAATTACGTCATTTATCGACAAGAATACCTCAAAATCTATCATTTTGCGTTGTGGGTAGCGGACCTGCTGGATTTTATACTGTCGACCGCCTGTTGAAGCGCTTTGGAGAAGGTGTTCACGTTGACTTGCTGGAGTCCTTGCCATCTCCATTTGGACTAGTTCGTTCTGGAGTTGCACCTGACCACCCAGAAACAAAAAACGTTATTCACCAATTTACCGACCTCGCCAGACGCCAGCAGGTCCAGTATTTTGGCAACGTTACCGTGGAATGTCCCACCCTGCCTGCACCTCTCCCTTCTTCGTCCTCGGTGAGGCTGCAAGAACTTCGACAGCTCTATCATGGTGTCATTCTTGCATGTGGTGCTCAAGGGAATAGGCAATTGCATATACCGGGAAGAGATGGACCTGCTGTCCATTCTGCCAGAGATTTTGTATGGTGGTACAATGCACATCCATGGA